>JBAMJV010002648.1:130000-149412 GCA_037951105.1 Echinarachnius parma
TATATGTAAATATAGAGTTAACTATTCTTTAGTTAATTGGCTTTTGATTTAGTTGTTTAGAGATTGGAAGATTATTAAGTGCACATTGCAAGCTCCTGCTATGATGAGGGCACTGTCCAAGGATGGATGAATTTTAGTCTGATAGATAAATACTGTCGATTGCAATCATCCTGATGGAACCCTGAATAGAATAAGTCAAGGGATACCCACATTGGAAAGCTTATTGAGGGTCCAGGGGGCGAAGCCCCCGGAAGCTTTGGGATTTGTAATATCCAGAAATACAATTATCTATTGAATAGTTTGCTCAATTTTAGTGAGCGATGCGCAGACGCACAGTGGGCCAGGATCGCCTGAACGTTTGCCAAGAGAGAAGTCCAGAATAAAACTATTTAATGAGTACAGGGCTGGGACTGGGTCAAATAACCTTAATGGGGGTTCCAGGGGCGCAGCCCCGGAAAATTTTGGATTTGGGCAGTTTAGCATTATCAAAAAGTGGGGCTATGCTTCTTAATTCTAATGTTATTATTTATTTTTGAACCCCAAATATTGGGGGGGGGGGGGGGGAATGATAATACAGGCCACCCCCCCCCCCCCCCCCCCACCTGATCGACGCCGTCTACTACTACTACTACTACTACTACTACTACTACTGTTACTACTACTACTACTACTACTACTACTACTACTACTACTACTACTACTACTACTACTGTTACTACTACTACTACTACTACTACTATTACTACTACTACTACTACTACTACTACTACTACTACTACTACTACTATTACTACTACTACTACTACTACTATTACTACTACTACTACTACTACTACTACTACTACTGTGCTATGCTATATATTACTACTACTACTACTACTACTACTTCTACTATACTACTAATATTACTACTACTACTACTACTACTAATCTACTACTACTAATCTACTACTACTAGTACTACTTCTACTTTTACTTCTTCTTTAACATTAATGCTATTACCATACATGTAGAGTTTTTAAAAAATATAAAGAATACTACTATTAGATTACTGCTACTACTTACAAATTGATCTATATCAATAACTATTTTTTTTTTAAATGTTATATTCTGTAATCTATGGTTTCGATCTTGATTTAATTTGTTGTTCAGGCGGTGAAGAGTGCGATCGAGTCGGGTGATGTAAGAAGCTTAGAACGGATGCTAAAAGCCGGTGTCAACCCAAACATGGTGGAAACGGTAAGATGATTTATTCGATTTATTCGTATGTATAATCTGTTTGTTTTATAGTTGGTTGTTTTTCATTTATTTGTTTGTTTATTGTGTGTTTGATTGATTAATTGTTAACCTCTTTTATGTATTGTTTTCTTTGATTACCGTCATTTCATTATTGTGTTGAGATACGGTATATGACGAACGCCGTAATAGGGTTTTCTATAGCTCAGTCGGATAAGAGCATGCACCGGTCTAGCAATCCGGATGTCTCGGGTTCGAATCCCATTAGAATCCCATTTTCTTTGCTCTTTTTCAAATAAAAAATATATTGCATTTTTTCTGAAAACATGGTGCATTTCCTTTATTGTAGAAACGATAGCAATAACGATGATACTTACCCATTTGGTTGAAGTCTTTTACATGTCACTATAAGTCCAATTGCTTTCATCAATTTAATTTAATAAAAACATTACTAGACCATTCAGACCACTCGTGAAAGCGACGCGGCAGCTTGGAAGAATCTAAAATTCAGCCAATTCAGACAAAATCATTTAATGAACAACATTGCCCCAATGCGTTTTCCTATTAATTTGTTTCATTGATCTTAAAAAACAATAACAAAACATAATGCATACAATAATGAAATATTATAATAGCGTCACATCATGTTCAGGTTTGAAAACACAAGACTAAACAAATACTATAGGCTATGCCTCTCTATAATATACAAAATCATGTAATAATGATAGAATTTGGGCCATATTTACAATGTTTGCAGCAAGAAGTGGACAAGGTGGAAAGAGCTATAGCATTCTCCGCCGATTTGTGCCACCACACTCAACCAGATCGAGGTTGCCAAATTATACTTTCAAAAGCTAGACCATCTTGCTAGATGATTAGAAAACTCAGTTTATATTACGAATAATCGAATAAATTATTTAACGAAATTAACTCATTCTCTAATGATTTTGCAGCATGAGGACGAGTCTGGTGGAAAGAGCCAGCATTCTGCGCTGATCTGTGCCATCTCTCTCAACCAGATCGAAGTTGCCGAGTTGCTCGTCAGAGCCGGAGCCGAGGTCGACACCATATTCCTGGTAAACTTAAAAGATATATTAGTTGCACAATTTCTGTTTGCTTTAACTATGAGATCATTAATACTGTTTTCTAAATGACAATTTCCGAATATCTTTCCCGCTTTTATATAGGCGTACATGAGCCTGAATGATAAATTTCAATAAATTGTAATTACTGAGGATGATGACATTTAAACAGCGCTTAATACACCATTGCCAGTTTCTCAGTGGCACTGTTCAAAACAGACCTATTATAATGCCCATTAGCTATAATTCAACTTACACATTGTAGTGTGCAATTTCAACTCCCCGTGGAGCATACCGCCAAAGATCAGCCACGAAGGCGCCACGAGAGCTAGTGCCTTACAGGAAATGTGTTTAAAACATGTTTTTCCACGACATGAAAGAATCAAAATGTAGGTAATTTATTGTAATTTTTTCTCTACTGATAGAACTATGGCAATGAAAACAAGATACATTTTAATATACTGACCTCGACACGCCTGTTGTACGGGTTTACACTAAGCACACTAAGTGTGTATAAATAATTAATGTAAGCTGATTTGTATTTTATCTTCTTTCTACTAGAATTATGACAGTGTGAATAAGTGTATGTACAATATGTCTGCACTGGCCACGACACGCATGTTGTACGAGTTCACACTAAGCAACAGTCTCGGGTCTTTACTAAATCTCCTTGAAGAAGGTGTACGGAAGAGGCAGGTAAGTTATTCATTATACTGAAAATAAGATAGCGGGGGATAGCGTAAATATATGGGCCCAATAAGTTGCTTCAGAGCAGGGGTGGCACCAGGGCGCAAGGGGTATGTGCCCCCACATCCAAGTTGGAAGCCTTTCCCCCAGTTGCCCTCCCCCACCCCCACCCCCCCCCCCCCCCCCCGTGTAGCCAGAAAGTTGTTGTGTTGTGTGTGCGTGCTTTTACGCCACCCTACTCAAATCCTGCCCCCCCCCCCCCTTTCCACATTTGAATTTATTTTGCCGCAAATGCTCCAGAGACGGGTTCCTGGAAATCCTATTGCATTAACTATTATGGGCCGTTAAAAATACATTATTTGACAAATAATGTGTTCGTAAAAAATATATAAAAACAAATTTATATTATTTTGTTCAAGTTGAAGTATAATTGTCAGTCTTTTTGATTAGAATGAATTCAATATATTTGTTTTTCCCAGGAACAAGGACAAGAACCTCGAAAAATGCCGCCAGTCCATCTTCCGAAAGATGTTCCACACGAGGTAAGTATATTAACTCCTCGAGTGCCAAACTCGCATTTTACACACAAATGCCATAGAGCATTAAAATCCCTGGCACTTTAAGAGTTAATAGCATGCAATACATTATTTAGGCCGACAAATCAGTCTTGGTTTCGACGGTGCACTGAGACTGTGTCTATCTGCACTAATCGGGCGCATATAAAAAATGTCATATTTATCAAACAAAATTTAACATATTTGTCACATTTATCATATTTATCACATTTATCATATTTATCAAACAAAGTTTAGATGCAATCATTTCAATCTGGCTAGCAGAAATATATTAACCCCCAGTCCACTATGCACGCATGAAGTCAGATGAGGCTTGAACCCCAATTGCATAACCATGTTTTAGACTAGCCATTCCTTTGTTATGACAGATAAATATCTCTATACTAATGGATTTTAATGTGGTTTAATTTTACTTCAGCATAATTTTATGCGCCCAAATTATATTAATGCAAAGTTATTAAAAATGATACATTAAATTGTGCTTGTTGTTTGACAGGTTTTAGTCGACTCGGTTCGTGAAGGTGACCTAGAATCTGTGACGTTACTGATATCACACGGGATGGATGCAAATCTTGTTCATACGGTGAGTTACATAAATGGGGGATGGGGGGGGGGGGGGGGGGTGAAAATGACCAATATGGAAACTGTTACCTTTCCGATGGTGAAGGTGATGGGACAAACTCACTTCCGAGGCGATCTGGATGTAGCTATCTTTCCTCAGCTTCGCTTCGGAAAGATAGCGTATACATTCAGATCGTTGCCATCAGTGATAGTTTGCCATCGCCTGAAATCAAAAGGTGATTTTTTGCTTTATGTTCCACATCGGAAACATTTCACTGGTAGGGTCTATAGACAATCTAACTGTTTTTAGTGTTACGATACGTACAGTGCATGCAGTACTATACGCAACGTATACAATTAAATTTGTAATTCGCGCCACATCACCGCGGTGGCCGGGGTCGCCTGCTGCGTTGAAGATAGAACACAGTGCAACGCACTTTCACCAAAGTGCAACGCACTTTCACCAAAGATAGTACACAGTGCACCAAGATAGTACACAGGGTAACAAACTTTTCTTCTCCCATCAAGGGTGAGCGAAACTATGTTTCATCACGTGATTAACTTTTGACCAATCGTAGAGCAAGATTCTTAGTATGTGGAATATAATCATGTTTATGATTATCACGTACTGGCCTATTCAGTTGTGAAAACACACAAATAAAAGGAAAAACAGTTTTTATGTTGCCAGGAGCAACTTTCACGGTTAACATGATATGCATAAGAGTTTGTTAGCAATTATTAAGTCAATTATTGATTACAGCCAACTAATAAAGTACATTAAAATAATGTGATATCTTCTTTTTACGACAGGATGTCGACACCGGTTACGTCATGTCCATCCTAATTTTCTCCATCATGCGGGGGCGCTGCTCCATCGCGTCATCCTTGTTGGACAAGGGGGCAGATTGTGAAACCGTTTATGTGGTAAGATTAATCGATCGATACAGAAGAACGAGACATTCGACAGGCTAATCAATTTACTTAATAACCCTTCAATATTTTACATTCGACTAGAGACATTCGACTTACTTAAAAATTGTACCTTACTTAAAAATTTCAAAATGTCGTTTTATCTTTATTTCATTGTATTTTAATTAATAATTATATCAACATAAATTTTGATTGCAAATGTTTATAATGTATTGTTTAAACTTTCACAAATGTTGTTGTGACTAATTCATTGTAAATATATGTACCGTCTTGTTGAAAATGAAATAAAATTGAACATTGAACATTGACTAGTTAATCATTTACTCATTATATCTTTAATTTGATGTCTGATGATTAAACGAGTTTATGAGAGCAGTTTGATTTAGTATCGGTGACCGTTAATTACTGCAAAGAAAAAACATCGAATACTAACATCTGATGAACCGTCTTTGAAATATTAACTTCCTTGTTCTCTCTGAATAATATTCCCCAATATTCCGTTGATGTTGAGTGTTTAAGTCTTGAATGGACTCCTGCTGAGATTACAGGACCAACTTATTATTAAACTTTAGCGCAATCTTATTTTGAGAACAAGTTATGCACTTTTGTTTTCACCTTATCATTTACTCTTTGTTCTAAACAGAACAATATTCCATGACAATTTTAAAGAACACATTTTTAAAGACTGCATAAGTCGTAATAAAAAGACATCCGTTTATATTTGCTCTTTGATATTTCTCTGAAGCACCTTGTCTTTGAGCATCCGTGAAATTCACGGATACTCTTTGGTTGCACATAATTAATTTATTGAATGTATTGGTTGGCGGCATGCCCCCCGGTGAGAACCATTTGACCAGGAGAAGTGTTAAATAAATATTAACTAATATTATTTATTTATTTAATGGCAGAATTACAATAAAGATCAAGACAGCATAATCGATCTGACGGCATTATCGGCTGCAGAGTCAAGACAAGAGAAGGCGCCCTCTCGTGAGATGGATTCTGTTATTCATCTCATCAAACTTGCACTTGAAAAATCGGTATAATTAATATTGTTCTTATTTTTGTAAAAAGATTTATTTTCAAAGTAAAATTGGTCGATTTATCTCTACCACACAAATAATCCTCCCATTGGCAAACTAGGCGCATGGTGTGTGTGTGTTTGTGTGTGTGGGAGGGGGGGGGGGGGCTATACATGTTTCTGTGTGTACATATAATTATTTACAAATCATGTAGTATTTTTTATTTGCTTGGTTAGCCTTTTGTCATATTTATAAAGATCTTATTTCTTCCTGCCGCCAGAATATTGTGGGAGACTTTATTATACTACTTATACCAGGGAGGTGGTATGCTTATACTATGTGATTTTATTATGTCCGTGTTATTTATCTTCTTTTAAAAAAATAATTTCTAGTGTTTCGAATGTATTTTACATTTTTTACCGAGTTAAATACAGTTGAATTAAAAAATAACTAATGCATTCTGTTCGAAATGATTAGTGTGATAGTAAATTAAATGTTATTGTATTGTATTTATTACACAGACGGGAGAGCCGGCGTATGTACCGTCCAGGGATATTCCTAAAGTAAGTAATAACATACTTTTGCTTGACAAAAAGCGACTGAAGCGAGTTTATTTCTTATAGTCTGGTTAAAATGTCGTCAGCGGACCTTTAATGTTAATTGTTCCAATAAGTCGATGGACAGAGGTAATAGCTAATGTAACTTATCAATTTAACTATGTTACCACTATTTTACCTCACGCAGAACATTTTGTACCAATCTGAAATACAAAGTATTCGACGTCCGTAAACTGATATTTGTTCCATAACAATCGTTAAAATTGTCCAAAAAATCAATTATATACACATGAAAATAATCATTCATACTCATACCATGCACTTATATACTAACAGTTACCTCGTGTGTTTTCTTTTGCTTCGCTCATCAGGGCAGGCTAGAGAGCATGGCTCGATATCGTAAGAAGGTTCCGCGCATCTTCATCGCCACGGTGAACGAGGACGAGGTCGAGGAGATCAAGGCGTGGGACACGTCCGGCGACACCGCTAGTTTCAACGCCGGCCGCGGTCAGGTGTACAAAGAAACGAGTGATTCCAGCGACCAGCTGATGGACATGGACCCCGCGGTCGCGAAGAACGGCCATTGTTCGAAGCCAGATGGTGCCAACGTCATCGTCGAAGAAGAAAACGACGCAACCAATAAATCGACGACGTGCGTCATCTTGTGAGGCGATAAAACAAACTTGTTTCGAATTCCAGGCGACAAACGGCGATCGCCGGGGGATTGAAATGGTCTCAATAAATCGGAGGCAGGTCGCGGTGTAGACAAGGTTGTCCGATTAAATAATGCCGTCACCTTTGAATGCGTTACTTTAGCCTAAGTTTTTGAGAAAAGACGCCGCCATCGAAAATGTGTAAATTGAGAACAGGACGCAAAATTTCCGCCAGCAATTACTCGTATAGATGTGATCTATAGGACAGTTGTACAAAGAGCCGATTGACTCCAGCTATAACAACTTCGACAAGTTGATAAACATGGATTTTGTAGCGACAAATGGCGGGGCAGACGGACGGTGTTGTCGAAGTCGACGGAGGGTACAGGCGGCGGTGAAAATGACACAGCTAATTTTGAATTAAACATAGCCTGCCAAACAGATTGTGTAATTTTTAACATATTTATACAGAGTACAAAAAACATTCACAAAATATTAGAATAGTGGACGTGTTTTGGCAAGATCGGTAGAGCGCGTGCCTTCCAATCGTGAGTTCCCAAGTATGCCCATCGCGTTTTTCCTTCAGCAAGAAAATTTATGCACATTTGCTGCTCGCGACCCAGGTGAATAAATGGGTACCCGAAAAGGATGGGACGGAGTTCCTTAGTACTGTGTGCACCTACGAGTTTGCCTGGCTGGAATGCTCCCCAGGGAGTGGAAAATGTGCACTTTGTGTGCTGGACTGATTGCTTAAATGTATATCCGATGACCGGGGTAATAATAGTGATGCGCCACAAGCGTCGAAAGACGGAACATGCGCTCTATAATTAGCCATGATGATGATGATGATGATGATGATTATTATTATTATTTTGTTAAATTATCTGCTGGCGTGTGTAATTCTGTGAAATGAGAAAAGGCAGACGTATCGACGACCGTTGAATAATGTTTTAAATTGAAAACTTGTAGGGGCATCGCTGATGAAGCTTTGGCGTCAGTCAGAACGAGACGAAAACGTCACTTTAATAACGATGCATGTTTTTATTTATGGAGTTAAAATACATTTCTCATAACATTTTTGACAAGAAGACACTGATATTAATGTTTTTGAAGAGAAGTTATATTTGCGACTTGTGAGTGGTTCTTTGAATGTTATAATAAAAGTCCTTAGAGACTTTTTCAATCTTTTTGAAAACATATTTATCAATTAAGTGTTTGTTTTTGTTCCAAGCGCCGTGAGCCTCGCGGCGTCCAGAGACGGAACGTGCGCTATACAACTACAAGTATCCACTATTATTATTATTATATTTTCGCGTGTTGAGTTTCGATTCTTATATAATATTAGCTGGACCGATGGATGCGAGAATATAACTTAATGCCATAATATTGTCAATGACCAAGTCACGATCTGATTATCAAAAGGATATTTTATATTTAATGTTGTATAATATAGTACATTAATGCATTGTTGAGGAGATAATTAATTTATAATGATTTGTTTCAAAATAATACTGGAATTGGAGAGGCAAATATTAAATCCTGTCCCATCCAACATTTACACACCATCACACATACAATGCACACACGCACGCACACACACCCACACACACACACAGTCAACACACAAATATACATGTAGCATTCGTCCATTATTCATAATTATGGAAATATTTGAGTATGCTTTGATTTTTGTTTTCGCCAAATGTTCATTATGTTCCCTTATACATTTGTACATTTGTTTTTATTAAATACAAATTTACGACAGATACGTGTGTAATATTGCAATAAATATTTGATATTGTGTCATCAGGCACTCGGTGACATAGCGAGATCCGACTGATTGGGGGTGGGGGGGGGGGGGGAGGGGGGCACACCTTTATGTATTTCTTTGTTTGTTAAAAAAAATGTCCCCTTATGTTTCCTTTTTTAATTATTGGGATGGGGGTTAGGAGCATTATGCCCCCCGTCCCTACGCCAATTCGGGTTCACAGTCTCACCACGTGACCTTTGTTGATTTCCCTTCTTATGTTATCTCGCTCGATTTGGTTCCTTCTACAAATAAAAAAAAACCCCACAGTTGACAAAGTTTGTTTTACAACTTGAGCCCTACTGGTAATAACAAATACAGTGGAACCACTTTATAACAAGGTCCTAGGGACAGTGACAATTACCTTGTTATACCCGGGTCCCGTTGCAGAAAGAGATACACTCGGAGATACAATCGATTGTAAGTTACAATTGATTGTAAGGCAGAAACTTTGCGCGTTTCAACCAATCAGATTCGCGCATTTAGAACTCATGATCTGACTTACAATCGATTGTATCTCTTTCTGCAACGGGGCCCTTGTATCTTGTTACTAGTATATCAGGGTAAAACAAACATAAGAATATAAAGAGCTTTTAAGAGGGTTTGTTCTAACAGCACTCTTTATAACGAGGTTTCACTGTAGGCCTACTATACAAAATAATATACAAAATACGTGATTTTTCTTTTCTGTTTGTCTTTTTATGAATTCAAAACATTATACATACACCAGTATTCAATTTAATACATTTACAATGTCAATATAACAAAAATCATAACCCCCTAAATCAAAACTCAAATTGAACTATTAGTTATCAAATTAACGAGAAACAATATCAGATAAGCCACCATTGTATCCAAACAAACAAAGAAACACACTAACAAATGACAAAAGCGCGCCATAAATATAATTGTGTGGTAAAATATTCACCGTTTGTGGTCATTTCGTTGTTCCTAATGTTGTAAAAAAATATATATGCATGCACAAAAGTTTCAGCGGCTAAACAGCTCGTCCACTGTTACAAGAAAGCAAGACCAACTGACTTAAACTCAGGACAGTGCAGTTGTGTACATGTATTGGTACATCTGCACGAGAAACTATTATGGGTCCTTGGAGGCTTGGATGGAAATGGTTAATACATACTAAAATAATATATCTACCCTCTTTTATTAAATTAAATATATTATTAAACTATAATGGACAATATAAATTACCACAGCAAAATAATAACAATAGACATGTTCATATTCAAAATAATAGATACTCCATGCCTGATGGCCTAGATACAGATTATTAAATGAATTTATTCTAATAGTTACAGTTCCATACTTGGAATAAACTTTGCACACAGTAGTTGTAGTCTTGTTGCTATGACAGTAAAACCTTTGGCAAACTTTTCGCTTGCGAGGAAGGAACTATGATAATAGAGTATGCATATGGATGGAACGTAGTTCCTTAGCATTGTGTGCGCCCACAAGGTTGCCTGGCTGGACTGCTCCCCAGGGAGTGGAAAACGTGCGCTTTGTGAGTGCTAGATCGATTGCAGAATGTATCCGATGACCGGGGTAATAATATAATTGTAAAGCGCTTAGAGATAATGTTCAATCGTGATAGGCGCTATATAAATGGAGAATATTATTATTATAACATTTGAATATTAGGTAGCAAACAGGTATAATACTTGTGGCGAACTCAAATCCATAGGGTTAATGGTTTGACAGTGAAAGAACTGATTAATAACTTTCATCATAAGAAAGTAAAATAGTAAAACAAGTATTCTCGGCAAGTAGGCGATTAACTATAAGTAAACAAATATCAATTGAAAACATGCAATTTAATATAATGCAGAATCAGAAATCGACAAAGTGAAGGGGAATTAGAGATTTATCAAATCTACATTGTAAGCATCAAACAATTTCAAATCTAAATATGTTACATGTTCCTTTCTAATGTGAATGACAAAATGTTAACCCGTTCAGGACGGACTGATTTTGCTACAACATGTATTCTTCATAGACCAAAGCCCGAATATTTGTTGGGACCAGTCCTGAATGGGTTAATCAGTTGTCAAAGAGTCAAAGACTGCATTGCAATTTGCAACAAGTTTGTAATTTGCCTGAATTCTAGAATAGCTATCAAACAATGAGAGACCAAACCTAGTACCCCCAGACCCCTCCTAAAAAAGCACACCCCACATAATGCCGAGTAATTGCAAAATCTCTTCAAACAATTGTAGTGTATGATCATAATACTGCATGTTAATACCAAGGTTAATACAGTGAAACCTCGTTATAACGAGTATGTTCGGTCCATTGAATTTGCCTCGTTATATCAGATATATTGTTGTATCAGGGCTTAAAAACGAAAGAAATTAATAGAACTTGGACCTTTGAAATTACCTCGCTATATCAGGTACCTCGTTATAAAGAGGCTCCACTGTATACATTGTTCATAATACAGCAGATTACTGCTATAATAGACAAAGCTCATAATTAACACATACAATAGTGCACATAGGGCGGATAGGGCCACAAACAAATAATTATGAACATACACATACACATGTTCAAGTACAAAAGAATCTAACAATACAATTTTAGATGAATTTAGCCATGTAGAAAATGAAAACAAAAGATGAAGGTCTATTTTAAAGATCTATATCTCAGAAAGCCACAAATCAAAATCTTTGCCAATAGCAAATATTATTAAGGGGTTATAATTCATGCATACCAATATTACTTACATTTCATGGCTACGGTCAAATTGAACTGTAGGAGAGAAACTATTGTATATATCTACAATTTTATCTCTGTGAGTGCAACTATATCTATATAAAGACATTTTCTACAATTTAATTCAAAATAACAACAATCACACATAAAGTAATCACATCTTTTCAAAATATGTCATAATCTATTTACAGGTTTTTGAATAATTTTCCAACAGAAATTTGAAAAATTTACATCTCAACAAAATACATACATAGATTGATGAATGTTATAAAACAAGCTCGTCACAGTTAAAGTTACAGCATAAATACTCAACTTTCATGTATTACACAAACTGTTTTCTTTCTGAACAGCTTATACAAAATACAAAATAAGCTTTTAAAGCCTCCTGAACATTATATCTTCAAACTAAAATTTCTATCATGCACAAATAACAACAAGCCACAAAAAACAAATGAATTTCAAACAAATTCCATTAGAATTAGGAAAAAACCCCCCCAAAAAAATTGTGATTTACATCATATTACATGTACTGTGCTAACAATTCATATTGGAGAGCTCCACAAGACCTACGACAAAACAGATATATAGGAACAAGTCAACAACATACACGTACACAAGTAATATGACCAACACATAACAAGAACACTGTATGGATACTCCAATACTGTTATTGCCACACATTAAATAAAAGAAGAAAAAATGTTAAGTGAGAACAGAATTTGCAAATGCCTTGTCAAGGAGAGACGTTTCCTTTCCTGCATAGCATCTATTCCCATTGTAGATGATCAGATTTTGTGACACGTATCTGTAAGGTATGACAAACATTGCCATAGACCACATTAACTATTAACTATTAATATGTGCATGGCAAAAAATAAACCCCATGATTTCTGTGCTGCACGATTTAAACAAAAAGAAAAGCTGCAAAGAAAATTTGAAAGCAACTTGATGTACATTTGAGGAAAACAAATTGAATCCTTTTTTTCTAAATTACAAAATTATTTTGAACCCCCCCCCCCCCCCCCCAATAGAAATAAAAGAATACTTAAGTTGATTGATACAAAAGTAATTAATATCTATGTACTGTAATTAAGACTTACTACCACTCGCAGGAAATATGTTGACCAGTAGAAAACAGACATCACGGTACAATAAACTCTAAAAGAAATTACATATCCAACAAGGAGAAAAATATAACCAGTCCATTCTACCTCAACACAACACAAAATGTAACTGCACAAACTAATAATAATATAATGACAAACTAATAAATCTATATTCTACCAGATCCCTTTGGTTTCTTGTCTGTGAAGAAGCTACGTAGGACTATGACCTGTCCTATACCGATGATTAGAATTAAACAGAACTCCCCCAATGACCACATGTGAACTCTTTGGTTGAGGGCCTCCCCTCTCGCTCTCCCCTTGGCCTCCCGCAACCTGTAGCGCGTCTGGAAGTTTATGACCGCCTTCATCGCTTCGTGTATCGTCACGCATGACGTCTCCAACTGCAAAGTGCAAACACAAAAGATTCAATTAAAATGGGCATCACAATTATATGCTGTGAAAGTGTTAAAAGTGATCCATTAAGTATATATTTTCCCCCAAAGGTGATATTTTAGACTTCGATCATATACCATTATCATTGGAAGATTATTGAGAACATGAGAGTCTTTCAAAGGAAAGGAGTAAATGTTTACCTAGTGGGAAAAAAAGAGTAAATCAATGTCTGCGGATACTTGACTACGGTCGAAAAGCATCAATAGACGCTTTAAAATTCCATCTTAAATAACTTCATTTTATAAGTAGGGAGACATTTCAAATATCAAAACCCATTTAATTCTTCTGTTGCCATAAACCAAACCAGGTACAAGAGAAGTGTGAAAGGTCCAACTGATTTTGGTTGAATTTTCACAAAGTTAATGGATCACTTTTGTGGGTAATGCAAACTTTCTGGTTGAGGGCCTTAGTTCTCTCCTCTCAAGTTTGCCTCTCATAACAATCCTGTAGTGTGTCTGGAAGTTGCCTCGTGTATTGTCATACACAAGGTTTATAAACAGCTATTAACACAAAATTTGACATTTAAATGGTTATACTTGCTCAGATAATAATACAAAGTGATAAAAAGTAGCAGGAAATGCAAAAAAACACTTGCCTGTTCAGAGCAGCACTCTGAAAATATATTATTTAAAACTACATGATAACTGTAAACTACAAAGCCTTATACAGGCTTTCCCATAGTCATCTTTTTTTTTGTTCCTCATTTATTCAATTGTTTGTTATGTTGCATAACCTGGCCATTGTAAAACCTGTACCAAGTCTGGAAGTTAATAGAATATACCTCCAATGCCTCGTCTGTAAACTGCAAACTCAAAATTGTAAACAAACAATACAATTTCCTGACTATATAACTCAATTAACAGGGTTCAAATGTAACAGTCAAATAATCACTCTGATTTAGGACCTTGGTTCAACCTCTATGACAAAAGGTGCATACTTAAAGGGGTAGTACAGTTTTGGTAAGGCTGAACTTAAGTAACCAAAACCTGCACAGTAACATTACAATTTTAAGAAACTAATATTTATAACCCCACCATGCTCGAAAGGTATACAAAAATACAAACGACTAAGTAAAAAGCCTGTTATCATTCAAAAAGTGCCATTAAAACACAAGAGGGCGCTCTCTAATAAGGCATTGGTTTCAACCATTTTTCATACAAAATTATGCATAAATGTGATGTTTTGTTGAAATAATGATTAAATAGACAGATCACCAACAACTATTTAAAAACCGCTTTTGAAAATTTTGAAAAAGTGTAAGCATTTAAAAAAAAAAAAAAAAAAATCATCGTATTTATTTGGGCCCAAATAAATACGATCGGATATATTTGCTGATATTTCAGCCATTTCTGAACCGATTCTGACCAAATAAAGTTTATTCTGCCATTAAAATTGCATGTTCTTTCAAATTCGACACTCAGTTTTTCATTACCTCACAAAAAAATTGTGTTGTGCAGCGCCCTCTCTACCAAAACTGAACTACCCCTTTAAAAAGTTTAGTTTATATTATGCCTAATCATGGCAGTGACAACATTACTTGTAGCTGTAGGCTTTCTATTGTGGACAAATTATTATGATGATAAAACTGCATTTAAAAGAAATCTGAAATGAAATTAAATCATATAAGATAAAGAATGGATGCTCTAAACAAGCACACTACTTAATACCTGGGTTAAGGCTGTTGCATGTGCCCCTATGTCCCTGATGAGCGGGTCTTCGTCCCCGGCTACAAAGTCGAAGTAAACCACTTTGTGGGCAAATGTAGAAAACTCGTTGCTGAAGCAGAACTCCACCGTCCCCGCTTTATCCGACGTCCATGTGAATGTGTCGTACTGTTTCCTCTTCTCCTTGTACACCACCTTACCACTGGGCGATTTGAGTAAGGCATCGACGTCGTACTGGCCACCTGTTACAACCTATGGACAGAAGGGAAAGGAAGGTCATTTGAGTAAGGCATCAACGTCGTACTGGCCACCTGTTACAACCTATGGACAGAAGGGAAAGAAAGGTAATTTGAGTAAGGCATCAACGTCGTACTGGCCACCTGTTACAACCTATGGACAGAAGGGAAAGGAAGGTAATTTGAGTAAGGCATCAACGTCATACTGGCCACCTGTTACAACCTATGGACAGAAGGGAAAGGGAGGTAATACACTGATCAATTGTACGACGCACCTCATGACCCCCGGGAATGGTGCGTCATTGGTCCTATGTGAGTCGGATTTCGGTATACCATGACGCACCCCTGTGTCAACATTTTGATGGACCATTCAACTACAATGAGGAAGGTATAGCCTATTTAGTATCTGCCACAGTATGTAATGGGTATGATGCAGACAAGTAAAAATACAAAATTGAATACAAGATAAATCTGCAATCTTTACTCACCCTCATAGATGTAAATCCATACCTAAATAATCACTTTATCCATAGATAGTTTCATTTTCAGTTTTGGTCCACTTTTCATACATAATTCAGGTTATTTCTCTACTAATCTACTGTAGTGTTTCCACACTGTGTAGGAGTGATCTGTGAATAACATTGCAAGTAAAATGTACAGTATCTCAAAGTGGTCAAAAGAGGGCGCTATGCATACTGTATTGAACTATGTACATGGTGTGTGTGTGTTTGTGTGTAACAGTATACAGATGGCTGTAGGTAGTGCAACTCATAAGCAAGAAGTTGGGATCGTTTTTCCT
The DNA here is from genome assembly GCA_037951105.1 of Echinarachnius parma. Classification (NCBI taxonomy): domain Eukaryota; kingdom Metazoa; phylum Echinodermata; class Echinoidea; order Clypeasteroida; family Echinarachniidae; genus Echinarachnius; species Echinarachnius parma. Next base: position 146,099 of record JBAMJV010002648.1, read on the forward strand.
CTATTCTTTTTGGATTTCTACCCTGGATTTTAATTTTCTACCAAAAGGTAGGACTTCTTTTTTAATATTTATTACAGTAAAGAGTAATTCTAATGATATATATCATTAATTGTCTGTATTTTGATAGCTTTCTAGTCTAGCATTATCAGTGGGCTTATACAGTAAGCCCCTTGACTTGCAGGGGTGACAATGAGGGTACATACGATCACTGTTGTGACGCACCATCTCTTGATTTTGACGAACCATGACGGGCACATAGCCAGCGAGCGGTACCTTTCGCGAACGATAATGTATGCATGACATCATTGATCGCGTGCGCACGCATCTCATTACGAGACTTGGCTGGCTTCTGGGTCGATTATGCATGCCATGAATATGTGGTATCGGAGCGGTATCGGTCTGGACATAGCACAGGGTTTACCCTTTTCGCTGCATTCTCTTCCCACAATTCATTTCGATGCTTACGTCATTGGCTTTCTGAACGCCCATTCTACACGTTGATACCAAATTCGATACGCGACTCTTTGGACAAAATCTTGTGAAAGAAGGTCTTTTTCACCTGCTGTTTTTCGCCAAAATGGATTTTGAGCTATTCGGGATGCCGTTTATAAGGTAAGTTTTCGATGTTTCGAAAATTTTGTATGTGAATGATGATAATTTATCTGAATTCTACATACTTTTATCGATCGTTTCATACCTTTTTTCTTGTGTGCGAGTGTTGATAAAGTTGTTGACATGGACATTATGCATGATTTTGCAGTCCCGATATACAGTAGCTATCGTCGTACTTTTTTGTGCATGCACAGTGGAGCGCTCTGGCACGTGTGCGTGGGGCTGGCCTCATAAATATTCATATGATTTTCATGCGCAAGCGCACTTCGGCTGTACTGGCGCTCGGCGAAGTCATATAATGGGAATACACGATGAATGGGACAGCGGGCTATGTGACGGGTAAACTGACTGGCAATGACGCACCCCTTTCGTCATGATGTGACGTATCAAGCCCAAGGGTTGCCTTGACGGTACTTGCGTTAAAAATGTTGTTGCAAATGACCCAACCATGACGCACCATTCCCGGGGGTCATGAGGTGCGTCGTACAATAATATAATGAAGTTACAGAGAAATATGGTTCTTGCATGCATTGTAGCAGTTTTGGGGTAGGATTCAGTGGCATTGCCAGCCCATAGCATAGCCTGGTCATCAGGCCAGGGTCGCTGGGGCACATTCTTTTAAATATGTTTCATGTTTGTCCCCTTTTTACCCATCGTTATCGTTACTCCAACTAAGCAAGTTTACTTGGAGTTGGAGAGTGATTTATTAATCTGAAAAATAATTAGTTTTAGAGGGCACATTTCTGCAACTTCCTTCGGTCAGTTCTAAGTTCTCAATAATAAATGACTGAATTCAATATAAAATATATAATTATAAGTTCTTGTTAAAAATGAAATAAAATAAAAAAAGAAATAAAACAAAGAGAAAAGATACAAAATAAAAGAAGATATGCTCGTCATAATCATATTATTCATGTCTGAAATATGAATTGTACCTTCCTGTATATTTTCAAGTCAGATCTCATTAAATTATGGACATTGCATTGTGTGCAATGCCAATGATGTGACGGTGAATGAGCAGTGCGGCGTCCGACTCCCGAGTCTGGGAGTGTGACTGACGCTGACGCGACGCGAATTGTGTTTTCTACACTAACATGGTTAGCAACGAATGGGACTGGTCTCATACAAAATAACAAACGGTGTTGTAGTTAAATTATCTCCTTTGTTTAGAGCAATATATTTCATACGAATACATTTATCCATTCATTTTTAGTTATACAATTTAAATATTTACCTGGTATTCTAAAATTATCTTCACATCCTTCTCCACATCTTCGTAAAAACACTGGTTCACATTATCGGGCAGTTCAAAAGTTAGTTCAACAGCTTGTGTGATAGAAAGAAGTAAAATAGCCACAAAAACGGCAAATAACGACTGTAAGTCCGACATCTTGGTATCTTAAAGGAGACGATATGATCAAAGATCATTAGAGTCAGGCACAAATATGAAGGAATTCTATAATGTTATGAAGAACATTCACGATTCCTGTTGATAAATAACATTTCGTGCAGATTCACACAGTTCAAAGACAGTCTTTGGCAACGTGGCACTGCATTAGTAATGCACGCACGATAATACACACGTATCATATATGTATGCATATTATGCACCGCTGGGAGTATAAGTAGAGGGCGACAAACTCCTTATTACTTGTTCGGATGTTGACCATGAACACATATTGCCTGGACTTGACGATCCGTATAATATTGTTTCAGTTTGGGTTGATTGCTTTTCAAATACAAACAAATCATCACGATTAATAGCTTCTGTAGGATATTTAATCCATGAAAATCGAATCAAATGTGCTTGCCCCCAGTTATTTGTCAATCTCAGACCCCACCTAATTCGAGCTGTAAACTAAACTCGGCTAGCAAGCCACTTCAAAGGAGCAACATTGTTTGGAAGTTATTATCATCACCCATAGAAATTGCCATGTTTGATATTCAAGTAATTAGCCTACACAAAGAGGATTAAAGGGATAGTTGAGTATTGGTCGACTTAACAGCGATCCTCCCCCCTCCCGTGACCCCATAGGGATCAACATTATATTTTACTCAACTAGTTATTGATTGTAATTTTAACCCTAAAAGGGCCGGGCTATTTGAGGTCTTCAGCAGGCCGGGGGGGGGGGGGGGGCCATTATGGCCCCCCCCCCTAAGATCTCGGCCGCGGAGCGGCCGATCGCCGTGAAAATTTGCACGCATGATAAGTGAAGTGTATAGAATACAATGGTAATTTTTTTTTAATGTGAAAAATTCATTGATTTGCATATTTATGGTAATTTATGCAAATAAGTCATGAAATTCATATTTTTACCCATAAATCATATATTATTCATAATTAAACTCTGGTTTTCACTACATATATTCTTTAGAGCATGTGGAATAATAATACGACAAAAAAATTAGGAAGAGCCAGGTTCTTCCTTATGTTTTCTATTGTTTTGATAATTTCTTATGTATTTCTTTGTTTTTTTAAACTTATGTATTTTATTGTTTTTGTTGTTTATTTTATTTCTAACTATAATTTAAGTATTTTGAACCCCCAAAACAACATATAAATGTAAACAACACTGAATAACCAATGATAAACCTCATTTTACGAAAATTGATATTTCCATATGTTTTGTACACAAATCACGAAATTGAGCGATTTTCGGGCTGACATGCATAGACAAAAGGTCACGTGACTTTGTAACGGT
>JBAMJV010002649.1:0-233378 GCA_037951105.1 Echinarachnius parma
ATACCACAGGGTGTATTGGTATCATAGAAAGCAATTAATCATCACTTCTAGCTATCGCTTCCACTGATAATTTATATCGGTGGTTAACCAAATGACCAACAAGAGAATCATTATCCTCAACGGGAGCTATATAGTTCGTCCTGCCACAAACGACCTTTTTTCATAAACCATTTTTACTCGTTTTGTCGTATTTTTATGTCATACGTCATCAATTTTAAAAATGGTGGAACTGATACCTGTGAGCATCATCAAAGTCACTCGCTGTACGGGATAATCCCATTCATCGCGAACACCATGGAGGCTGCCATTGTTACACTTTTGAAAAATCTGTCAAAATTACATTTCAAAATATTTTGAAGATTTTGTCATGTCGATAGATGCCCAATGGTCTCATCTATCAAGTGCCACTAACAAAGCAAATTTTCATTCACGCTTGGGCGAACACTGACTGTTTTTGTCCAGAGTGTGAAAAATGACTTGCGCCAAATTGAAAGAAGAGGGAAAATTAAACCAGTAGTCCGAATAAGTACTCCCATTCAAATAAATTGCTCTTTGCCAGATAATTCCTAGACTAGCATAACCAGTGGGTACCAGTGGCGTACCCAGGATTTTTCAAGGGGGGGGGGGGGGGGGGGGGTGGGGGTTCAGAAAACAAATTCTGTCAGCGGGAGGGGGGGGGTGGAGTCGTAGAAAATTTTTCAAAGCCGAGACGAAGTACCTACACAATTTTCAAGACCAAGACCAGGTCCGGTGCAAAATTGTCAAGGCCGATAACAAGACCCAGTGGTTAAGAATCCGGTAAGCGGGAGAAGGGGTGGAGGGGGGGGGGGGGGGGGTAGTCGTAGACAATTTTCGCAGCCGAGACTGCGAATTTTCGACATTTTCAAGACCGTGGCCAGGTCCGGTCCACAATTTTTCGAGACCAAGACCAAGACCCAGTGGTTGAGAATCCGGTAAGCAGGGGGGGGGGGGGGGGGGTGGGGATGGGGGATGGGGGGGGGGGGGGGGGGGACCGGTGGTAGTCGTAGAAAATGTTCGCAGGTGAGACCGCGAATTTTTGGCATTTTCGAGACCGAGGCCAGGTCCGGCCACAAGACTCAAGTGGTTGAGAATCCTGTAAGCGAGGGCGGAGGGGGGGGGGGGGGGGGGGGTGGTGGTGGTCGTGGACAATTTGACATTTTCGAGGCCGGGACCACAGTTTTTCACACTTTTCGAGGTCGAGACAGACCATCGAAAATGATGGTCGAGACCATTGACATTTGGTCTCGAGAACAGTTAAAATTTGAAATGGGGGGGGGGGGTTAACCCCCCCCCCCCCCAAAAAAAAAATTGTTTGATCCAAGGGGGAGGGGTGATCCCTCCCCCCTGGGTACTCCTATGATCATAACATAATCCTAAATTTATGCAAAGGAGCAATTTGTTTTAATGGTAGTACTTATACGGACTGGTGGTTTAATTTTCCCTCTTCTTTCAATTTGGCGCAACTCATTTTTCACACTCTGGACAAAAACAGTCAGTGTTCGCCCAAGCGTGAACGAAAATTTGTTTTGTTAGTGGCACTTGATAGATGAGACAATTGGGCATCTATCGACATGAAAAAATCTTCAAAATATTTTGAAATGTAATTTTGACAGATTTTTCAAAAGTGTAACGCTTTTTTTGATACGCCCTGTATAGGAGGGTGGCTTTATACATGCGTTTCCTCGTGGGAACGTGCACCTCTTTGCACCAGCCATGTCTATTGTTGGTGAACGTATTCATAATAATCGGTATATTTCTCATGGGCACTGGCACAAAGTCCGTTATGGTGTTCGAACTTTATTTTCTTGAACATTTCCACTTCCGCTCTCCTATACTCTTACTCTCGCGCCACTAATACACGTGAATTTGCTGAAGAAGAAAAACAGCCAAAGCGAGACAGATCAACATCAATTACTAACGAGGCGGTATATGATGACAGGGTAAGAAAGTTGTTGGGTCGTCAAAAGCTGGAATGCTGTATAAAGAGACAGCGCCTTATTTTTCGGCAACAGGCGTAATTGTGCGTATTAATTTAAGCGCGCACTGACGCAACTACCTTATACAAGCGTCTTTGCTTATACTGGCGGAGCAGTTATCATAGAATTATGAATAAACAAACCAACCTCTCGTTTATAACTACTGAGCCGCGCGCGAGGTGAGCACTATTTAAAACTCATTCTTTTGCTTCTAGATCGTTGATTCCTATATTCAATTTGTGCGTGCGCGTACCTGAATGGTTTGGAACGCAACTTATACATTGTAATGACGGATATGTTTGATTTAATTACCTGGCATTTGTAAAATATTCATTAATAGTAATATCCTTATCGAATTATGACAATTCGGGCTTCCGCATTCGAAACAGACACAGTTCATAAAAGTATGGCGCATTTGTTTATGCGCAAAATAACACCATGCATGCTAGTCATTTTAAAGGAGTGTATAATACATTTGTAGGATTAATGTTTATCGGGATTTCAACTCCGCCTATTAAAATGACTGCTATAAAAAAATAAGTTTGTTTGGCACTTTTCAGTCTAGATTAAACTCTACCTCCCGTTATGTCACAATGTAGTATTAATCTCTGCAACCCTCTTCTTTTTTTCTTTCTTTTTTTTTTATCTCTCAGCTCCCCTTTCTCGTATCATTAATTTCACAGGAAAGCGAAGAACGGATGATGACTTGTGACTTTTACGGCCAGATAAAGCAAGCAAACAGAGATATCTTTCCCTGAAATAAAGAGGGGATACGTACGGTCATACCGTGAGCAAAACAAAATATATCTTTCACGGAAAAAAGATAAAATTGAAATAGAAAGGAGGGAAGACTTTTCTTTTGTCCAGCTTCTGCTTGTGACGATAATTTCATCGGAGGTCTCGAGCGTATCCCGTCACGCGGTAAAAAAAAAAAAATTTTAAAAGAAAGAAAAAAAGATGATGCCGACGGGAGTTGGTTGGAGAAATGTACACTTATCGATAAACATTGACACTGATGCATCCGACAAGAATGCCTGCTTGCACCCACTCGTAAATATTCATCAAATGAAGAGCTTTCTTCCAAAAGGCGCTATATCCACTTTTTCAACTTTCGAGGAAAACTTTCTTTGCCCAAGTTTGTACACGTGCCTATGGGAATATGAAAATTGAACTTTCTATATTTTGATTTTGAGTGAATAATTTGTCGTAAAATGTGGATTCCTAGATAGCTACGCTGCTTATAAATGTAGATATATCGTTAACTCAATTTGTATGGAAAGTGGATTTAGCGCATTTTGAAACTGAGCTCTTCAAATATTAATGAGGAGAACTAGAAGCTGGATGTAAACCATGATAATATAACGTGCAGTGGCGTATTCTAAGGGGTCAAGGGGCGGTACAATGCCCCCCTCCCTCATTTCACTCCCGTATTTAACTGTTTCTATTTTTTGACAAGTTCTTTGTTTGTTACCTTCCGTTCATAGAAATTAGCCTGGAATACGTTTGAAATGTGCCGAACAAGAAGAGAAAATAAATGCACACCTTGTCGGGTTTTTCGTCTTTTTTTTTGGGGGGGGGGGGGGGGGAGGGGCTGAAACTGCACCCTACCTTTTTTAGACATGTTAGATGTTTATGGGAATCATATATTCCCCTTTGTTCAATGGGTATTGAATTAAAATAAAATGTAGCACGTAATTATACGAAACACATAACACAAAATTAATACATTATTAAAAGAAAACTAAAAGATAACTCAAAACCAATAGGAAATAGGTTAGTTGCAATTTACAAATTGATATTAAAATGTGTGCCCACCCCTCCCCTAATCTGTTTTTACCCGCGGTATGTGTCTGGGTAGGGGGAAGACGAGGAAGGCACGATATGATATAATGGTTGGCTCAAATCTAATTTATTTAAGGTGGCTCGCCGTCAATTCGTGTGCGTATTCGATTCTCGTTTCTAGGTCGGGGTACTAAGTCTACACGAAGAAAAGAAATGATATCAAGGAACCGGGAAAATTAAATCATGATATTTTTTTCTTCGCGTTGCAGGGAACGATTGACAAATATGGCTAGAGTAAGATCGGGTGTCAACATCGGAAATGTATGGCGAAAGGACAATAGGATGATAGGAAGCAGAAACAGACTATATTAAAGGTGCACCTGTAAAGAGTCAGATATTGCCCAAAATAACTTTCGATACTTCAATCCTATATCAGAATCGTTGTTAAGGTATGTCCGAATGATGTGTGAAAGTTTCATTTAAAAAGAACACTGCTGAACACTGCTGAAAATTGGCGTCAGCTTTTACAACTGATTACAGTATGACGTTTATGACCGTTTATAAACGCTCTTGAGCTGAATAATTATCAATGATAGATATCGTCATACTAAAGGGGCATTTGAACAAATATAACCCTATTTTATTATTCTCTTACCATAAGCCAAATAACACGGTAGAAGAGAAATGTGGAAGCTCAAATTAATTTATGTGGAGTTAGACACTTTACAGGTGCACCTTTAAACGGGAAAAGATGATTAATATTTGTATGAATAGGGCACCCCGATAGGACGGGTGTTGGCTTTATAGGGAACCGACACCCCACATTGAGTGTTCTATCTACATAAGAGAATCTTTTCGTAGTCCATTCCACTAAAAATGTATTCAAACGCATGAATGTGTGTTCGCAATAGCCATGATTGCAATGTTTGAATACAAATACATATGTGAACATGTAGACATTATATTCCTTCGGTTGCATTTTTGTGGTGGAATGGATATTACTCAAAACTAATCACTTTTATATAATTATCAAAGGATGTGCGGCGTTTTGTTTTTCTCTTAAAGGGATCTACAGTAGTAAACTTGTTGACAAAATTATTATGCAAAAAGTGATGAATGGTTGATACAATGTGTATGTTGTGATTTGATATGTACACTGAGTAATGTGTGGAAATGTTATATTAAATGGACGTTATATGGCCGAGTAATGAGCAAAAATGCAAAGTGATATTCACTAACTCATTGCACTCACTTTGTACACGGTTTTCGCGGTCCAGTTGATAATTTAACATCTGAACACTTCAATCGTAAATATTTTTGAACAAAAAGGACATTTGAAAAACCGAAACCTGTCCCATGCTTCTATTGTTAATACGAAAATACGAATACAACAAGGTATGAGGGAACCGCTAGAAATCCAATTGGATTTTGAGGATTTAGACAATGTTACTAAATCCCTTTAAGGAATTATTGCACCAGAGTGTTGTTTTAAGACAGAGCATAGTATTGAGGGATGCGGATGTCAGGTGAAGATGGGGTAATAGATAGGTGAATTGGGGGAGTGCACAGTCTGGGGCTGGACTCGTAAATGGGCGAAATGGGAAGAAGAAAGCGACCTAGGGGTGTTTCACAAAGATTCAAAGTTGAATTTAATTTTTAAGTTAGACCTAACTATTATCATGATTATGGAAAGCCGTTAGTTTCTTTGTAAAATTGTTGGAACAGTTCTTCTATTAAAAAGGCCTGCATTTGTTATTTAAATCAGTAATATTTGTTATTATCAAGGAGCCTATAGTTATTGATATAATGTTCTGTTGGAAGTTTAAAATACTTGTTTTTGGTTTGTTTTTGTCTTTTGCTTTTTAATAATTATGTTGTATTACAAGGCAACATATGGCTTTCCATAAGTATTAGGTCGAACTTAGAGTTAACTTAATATCCCCCCCCCCCCCCAACCCCTCCCCCAGGATAGATAACTTTGCAGGTGGGGAAAGAGGAAATCAACAAAGACATTATACAAACAAAAACAACTATCGAACATGGTGTGAAGGGGATAAGGATGATAGCAGGTAGGCATGGTATATGTGTTGGTTGTAACTGGTGAATCGGGACAATAAGACATCAGGGAATGGAATTGTACAATAGATAGGGGAAACGATAGTAGAATTGGGGCGAACTGGATCATGCAGCGTTGCATAGATATGTGGATTATGATTATTTAAACATAAAGAAGAGGTACAGCAAAATGTGATGTGTAAGCAAATGGTTAAAGCATGAAGAGGATGAGGATGACATCGTATAGACGGGTATATCGAAAGGTGAATCGCCGAAGGACGATATTTGGGATGAAATTGATGGGCGAAATAGTAGAAAGGGGAGGAACAAGATGGATATCAATGCATATGGGGAATACTCGAATAAAATAATAATAACAAAACATAAAGAAGGAGCAAACAGCGAAATGCGATGTGTAATCAAAGAATCATGGCATAAAGATGATAGGGACGAGTATGTACAAAGGGTTAAAGACAGGTGGACAAGGAGATACATGTGAAAACGGGGTCTGACAGAAATAGATGGAAATACGCATCGGGACATTTCGAACAAATATAAAAAGGGGGAATTTGAAATGTAAAAAAAGATGAAAGGGGACAGCGTTGACGGGTGAGTGTGGATTATAGATAGCTTATACGTGGAAAAACAAGATCTGGAGATATAATGACAAACTTTGGGGGGCGGGGTAAAACGGGAGTAAAAATGGGAGCGAATCGGAAATGGATAGATAGCGATGCATCACAACCCGCGCGATGGGTGTGGCGCCGGGGGGCCGATGCATCAAGCGCACGCTGACAGACACAACTCGGCGCAAAGCTCGTCGAAATGAATTGACATCTCGGCGTAGGCTGAACGATGACAGCCAGGGGCGTAGGGCCATGGTCGAATGTGTATGCGGGGAGCGGGGGGGGGGGCGGTCAACGAAAATGTGCAATGGAAAAGGGGCGCACCGTAGGGGGTGGGGCACACTTTTTCTTTCCTAATTAATTGAAATAACACAATAGAAAAGGGGAGAATAAGAAATACATCGAGTGTGCCCCCTCCCCTCCCAAATGTGTGCCATGTCGTAACTATTATAGGGGCGCGTCATGGGGGGGGGGGGGGGGGCACACTTTTCCCTTCCTATGTTATTAGGGAAAACAATAGAAAGAGGGGAGAAGTAATACATTGAGTGTGCCTCAGACCATCCTCCCCCAATGCCATGAATGCGTCACATGTCGTAGCTAGATCTCCTTCTTCTTGAGCATCCGGGTGAGATTTCCCCCTCCTAATCAATAATTGAAGACAAAGAGAACAATACGAAAAGGGGAAAGTGGAAATACATTGAATGTAATTTTAACGAACACCCCGCCCCCCTCCCCCATCCCCAATACATACCGCGTCCCTTCATGAAAAAAATGCTCACGCTTTTGTATATAACACTGGTCCCATCGGGCTAGCGTTTGCCAAAATTGATAGTGGCATAACGTATTATTGAATTCCTCCTTTCCATAATGCATGATATGAAATAGCCTGTGAGGGGTGGACACGATCACACCCATGGGGGGCAAACCCAACTCCATCACCCATCCCCTAACCCCCTAGCTGCGTCACCGATGTCGACCCGTGTGTGTAGACTTTTAAATATAAAAGATAAGGACCTTAAATAAACATTCCCATAGTCGGAAATACATGTAGGTATCGTACCCTCACGGGTGCAATGTCACGCGTAGAATAACAACATCCAAATAATGAATTGTTCTTAAATTACATACAACATTTATTTGTAGGTGCTGGTATTATTTGCAAGGACAATAATTAATTCCACGAAAAGAAAAAGAAAAAAATGTGACTATTCTTGAATGATTATCACCCAGAGCGCTTCCGTAGCTCATTGGTTACCCCCGAAACTCTGTTTGTGAGTACATGATCATCATGTCAAAACCAACCTCACGAATCTTACCAGGGAGCATTCATTGAATATTGAATTTCTCGAGAAACACCTGAAGCCGAATAAATTTGCCCTTACCCATTTACCCTTCGCTTTAATACGAGATCCATGTTCAATATAACGTATACAAAAGCTGCATTTAAATACCACAATATCCAAACAAAATTTGTTGTTTGCGTTCCTAGGCCCTAATATAAATAACAATGCGCTATTAGTTTATTTAGGTCTTTTATAATATTTAAAGGGGATTATAAACTTCTCATAAGTGATAGTAGTATATAGTATTTTGGGCTTAGATTAAAATGTACTATTGGTTAGTATACTGTCGCTAGTGTATGATAGTTGCTTCAGCTAGTCTTCTCAAGGAGGTATTAGGAAGCTTGGTCTTCTCTACCATTCGAGTTAAAGGCTATAAATGCTCTTTTCCACCGTGCATGGTTTCTTTTCTTTGTATTATTCGCTGATGGGTTTACCTTCGCTGATAGCAGAGTTTTCCAAGCAAATCTGTACTTTCTTTGGTTGGATGGGTATTTATATCTATTTTGCCTTGTAAAGGTATAGGCTAATTCTGCATATTTCAGTGAAATACAAACAAATTATTAAAAAAATATTCACAGATTTAGGGCCGGGATACAAAGACAAACGGAAGAGAAATAATATATCCCGTTCTGATAATAGTCTCTACACTTGCAATAATGTTGTTTGCTTGTAATGCATCACAACGCATCATTTCACATTAAAACGTCACTATCATCGCGGTCAATAAAGGCGCTCTCGCTCGATGCGTCGTGTCGAAATAAGTAGACATCACGGAACTGACAAACAAGTGGAAGGGCCATGTTCTTTCAGATGATGAATCCGAATTGACAAGTCTGCTTTACGCCTGGGTGAAGATGGTGAAAACACGTGCCGCCATTTTGACCGCGCAATAAACTGTTTTCCTGTTGTTGTTTTTATGTAAACAAACAAAAGGGAAAAAAGTTGTTGTTTCTAAGGGACCATAAGTTCAAAGCATACGAGTTTTCAGTCCGGATACTATAAACTGTAGTATGAATTGTCCTGGTAACCATTTAATCTAGGAATGGTTGTCTAAGGATACCATTTTGCGCGGGAACCATTTTTTTGTGACACCGGATAATAGTGGGCAGCCCATTCAGCATTTTGCGTAGGCTGTTTGTATTTATTATTTTGTAATTTAACACTATAGGCTAGTCTGTGCGTACTGCCTAACGATACTGAGCCAGTCTGTATACACAGTCAAACCTGTCTTAGTGGCCACCTGTCTATAGCAGCCAACCTGCTATAGTGGCCACCAAAAGTGGTCCCATGCAGAGAAAAACAGTGTTGTGGAACCTGTCTATAAAGGTCACCTGTCTACAGTGGCCATATTTCTTGTTTCCCATGGATGGTCACTATACACAGGTTTGACTGTATTAAAGGCATCGTGCACAAGACGTCCGCAAGATGCCAATGTACGAATCAAAAACTGCCTGTCATGTGATACTTAACGCTTCGGTGGAGACTGATGTCGTCATATAATCTTCATCAAGTCCATGCATTCACCCAAGATTTCAAGCATGCATGAGTCGAGTCGACGCAAGCCAGTAGTCACCGCGCACCGGCCGGGCGGAAGTGACGTATGTAGGGATTTCCCTTCACCCGTGTGAAACTCTTATCCGTCGTTGCCTCTCGAAAAAAATAACACGATTATAAAGAGCTTAATTCCAAATGCCCTAAATCCACTTCATCAAAGTTGAGTCAATTTTATAGGTTTAATTATACAGATATCTACGTATCTAGCTAGCTATAGTCGAAAGTTACGCAATCGAAAAAAACGAACAATTCATGTTCATTGGCATCTGTACACAGTCGGAGATAAAATGTAACGCATTTTGGAATTAAGCTCTTCAAATAGGATTTTGTTTTCGTCTAACGCACATCAGGATTGATCTTGAATCAGCTGGGTAGTTGAGGAAGCACATTTGACCCCAAACCATATACGGGTCAAGGAAGATTAAAGTGGTCCATTAACTTTGTATTGTTTTAAAAAAGTAATATTTGGAACTTCTATCATTATATACCAATTTCATTGTAAGGTGCTTGCGAATGCTATGTGAGATTTTAATAGAAAAGAAATACTGTTTACACAGTCAAAAACAGCGAAAATCAATGTCGGAATTGTATCCCCATCGTTCGCACGAAGTATCTGAATTCGGATACTATGGACGATTGAGTATCCGAACTCAAATACATTTGACTGCGATCGGGAAAGCGTTCATAGACGCCTTAATTACCCGTTCCCTATACGAGATTCTGAAATCCCATAGACTTTGTACAAAACCCACCGGCTCCCGTAAGCATTCGTAAATATCTCCATACTCTCCAAAAACATTTAATTCTTCTGTTACCATAAGCCAAACAACAAGGTACAAGAGAGGAGTGAAGGTTCTAAGTGATGTATGAATTTTCACTTCTAATCCCTTCTAAAATAATTATTAAGACACTCCATCTATATGCCTCTATTATTTACATTACATATACCAAGGCCGTCAATTATAACGTATAATGATTTTGTTTTTCTAACTGGCGAATGTTAATGAACCATACATCAATACGAAAGTTTTACGAAAATTTCCGAGAAAACCTAAATCATCACTCCCACGCCAATTTCTACATCATTCATTGACAATAGGAAACATGAATATATAAATAATTAGCTTAGGGTTGCCATATTATAGTGTATGTGTGGTATTATAGCCCTCACAGCCCTCTCCTATATGACAGTAATGAAGAAGAAAAAAAACTTTCCTGAAATATTTCCAGACAGATTCAACACGTTTTTGAAATTGATCGGAGAGTATCGTCAGTGCCACGTACAATAACTTGCATTTCACCCTCCGGCCCGCTGGGTGTCGGCCCTCGGTCAGTATGACCTAGTCTCACTATAGCGTATCTCCTTCCGTGTCCTATCCGACCAAAGTGCGGTGAAAACAGTCAGTATCTACAATTATTGATCAGTCTATTGAAGTTCCATGATGTTTCGGTTTGACGCGAAACGGTGCCGAAATGTACATTTTATTGAAATAATGTGTTATTTCTGGAAAAAAATTGTCATAGATAATGTAAGTTAAATGATAGTTAATAATTATACAGTATTGTTTAACCTTTTTTTTTTTTTGCCATACTCCGAATTCTTACCTCAACCCCCCCCCCCCCCCCCCCCCCTTCCCCACCCCTATCCCATATGGACTCGGGCAGACATAAGGCAGGGGGCGAGATTTCCTCGCAACCTAGCAGTGTGTCACCATAGTAAAAAGTGTGTTATGTAATCATTGGTTCACAGGGGGTGGGGGTGGGGGTGGGGATCGGAGGGGGGTATTGGCGATGGGATGGAGGTGGCCAACAATACCCCGCATGATTTGATGAGAGAGATGATTTGGAACTGGTATATCATCACCCTATGCATGCCATGCCCCCGAAATATTGACATCTTTTTCTTCAGTATTCTCGACGCGTGTGAACCATTGCATGCCATGCCCCCTAAATATTGACATCTTTTTCTTCAGTTTTCTCGACGCGTGTGAACCATTGGCATGCCATGCCCCCTAAATATTGACATCTTTTTCTTCAGTATTCTCGACGCGTGTGAAGCATTGGCATGCCATGCCCCTAAATATTGACATCTTTTTCTTCAGTATTCTCGACGCGTGTGAACCATTGGCATGCCATGCCCCCTAAATATTGACATCTTTTTCTTAAGTATTCTCGACGCGTGTGAACCATCGATATGATGTATTTATATATAGATGGTGTGAACGCTAGGCTAAAGATGAATTTGTCATGGAAGAAAGGATGACAGGCCTTGCGTTAGTTAACCGTATTTCCCGATTCCCATGATGATCGCACGACCCCCTTCTCGGCCTTATTTGGATCATGTACATCTGCATCTGTGACGTGAATATCAAACTGTCTTAAGCATGTTAAGTCAGACATGAAACTATAGACAGATAACTTCTACTTCTACTTCTACTTGGGTACTCGACAGGGTCCATCAGTCAGGACGTAGAGTCGAGGGGAACCGGTGAGGTGTCCCATTAACTGTCGATTGAGGCAACTGCTCCCGCAAAGGCTCCTAGTGATGTAGAAGCCAATATATTATTGGGGAGCGCATTCCATGCTGTTACAGTTTGTGGGAAGTAGGAGTTCTGGTAAAGCTGAGTTCGAGTATGTATATGCTTGAGCTTATTTGGGTGGTATTGTCTGGTGATGCTTGGGGCCATTGGTGTGAGGAGTTGGTCAGGTGTAATTGCTACCATGCCATTCTGAATTTTGTAGAGGAGGCTAAGGCATGAGATGTGTCTACGTCTTTCCAGTGTACTCCATTGAAGTTGTTGAATCATAGCAGACACACTCTCAGAATGGCGGTATTGTTGAAGAACGAATCTTGCTGCTCGCCTCTGTACAGCTTCAATCTTTGAGATGCTCTTCTTTGTAGATGGATTCCAGACTGTTGCACAATATTCCAAGCGAGGTCTAACCAGGGAGAAGAAGGCTTGTTGTCGGATCTTCTGGGAAGAGCGTCGTAGATTCCTATTGATAAGCCCGAGCATTTGGTTGGATTTTGATGCAATTCCATCAATGTGTTTTTGCCAGGATAGGTTGTGAGAAAAGGTAAGACCCAGGTATTTGTAGTTTTGAACTGCTGTAAGTTGAGTATTGCCCAGTAGGTAATTGCCTTCAATGTTGTTTCGGCGGAGTGAGAACCGTAGAAGATGACATTTCTCTGTGTTGAATTTCATCTGCCAGGTAAGAGACCATTGATGGAGGCGGTCAAGGTCCCGCTGAAGCGCATGATGATGGTGGTCCGAGATGTCATGAATAGGATTGTATATGAGACAGTCATCTGCAAACAGCTTTAGCTTGGACGTGATACCATGGGAGATGTCATTTATAAATGTGATGAACAATAGGGGGCCCAGTACCGTTCCTTGGGGAACACCAGATGACACATGGATCGTGTCAGATGCTTGTCCATCTACAACCACACGCTGGGATCGGTCTGTGAGGAATGATCTGATCTATTGCTGTAGTTCGCCTCGGATGCCGTAGTGTCTAAGTTTGAGTAAGAGGCGCTCATGGGGGACACGGTCGAAAGCTTTCGAAAAATCCAGAACAATCGCATCAACCTGGTCTTTTTGGTCCAGTGAACGTGCCAGATCTTCGGCTGTCATAATTAACTGGGTCTCACATGAGCGGCCTGCTCGGAAACCATGTTGAGAGTCGTGTAGTACGTTTTTGGTATCGTAGTGGTGCATTATCTGACTGAAGATGATATGTTCTATCAACTTACTGCATATCGATGTTACGGAAACAGGACGATAGTTTGAAGGGGTGCTTTTGTCTCCCTTTTTAAAAATTGGTGTGATGTTTGGGAGCGTTTGGGAGCTACAGCCCCCCCCCCCCCCCCCCCCCTCCCCCCTCCCAGAACGCATTTCATGAAAAGACTTATTTTATAGATTTAAAAAATCCTTATTCAGAAGGAACAAGATCTTGAAGTTTGCTGTTCATATTCCCTTGCAATATCTGATGTAAAATTACAACTGAGCTTCTATGCTAAAATGCAAATCCACACGTGTATATATAAAAATAGTAATGTATTATTTAAAACGTATTGTATATGTATTTATTTTAGAAATAAGTTATACGTGTATACAATTATTATTTACGTTGCGCGTGATATTTGTTAACATTTGTATGTAATATATTTGTTGTCAAGACATATTTAATTCTGCCCTGTGGATGTATTATATGTATTTTTGAATAAACCAAATTTGAATTGTTAGCACCACGGGTGTTAAATCTAACACCAGTCCGGCTTTAATAGAAGACCACACCATCTGGTGTTGAAGTAACACCGTCACTGGTGTTAAGATACCAGACACCCATGGGTGTTAAAATATCTATAAATATCATCTCTGGCGGGAAACTAACGCCGAGCTGGTGTTGTCAGTGGATACCCTCTTTTCATGACAAAACTATTACACCACTTGGTGTCATTTGAACACCAAGAGTCTAACATCCAACAAATGAAAGAACATTGGTGTTAAATTGATACCAAACGGTGTCAATTTAACACCTGCTTAGTGTCACATGTTTAACACCGCATTTTTTTGCAGTGTGGCAATAAATTATGGTGTTAGACCTTGCCCTTTACTTGAGCTATTTGAATGGATGGGGGATAATATAGGAAACCTTATATATAGGTAGCAAATGATGAATGAACTAAATTAGACGACTCGTTAATAAGGAATGTTCATATATTATTCATGGAACCGCTCGATTACCATGATTACCTTCTAGACAAGTCATGACTTAAAGGGACTTAGTAACATTGTCCAAATCCTCAAAATAAAATTTTCATTCTAGCGGTTCCCTCATAGCTTGTTGTATTCGTATTAGCAATAAAATCATGGGACAGGTTTCGGTTTTTCAAATTTCCCTTTCGTTACAAATATATGTACGATCAAAGTATTCAGATATGAAAAACTGCCCCGGAGTTTTTCATACCATTGTATCAACCATTCATTCATACCATTCATTCATACCATTGTATCAACCATTCATTCAAAAACTGCCCCGGAGTTTTTCATACCGTGTACAAAGTGAGTGCAGTGAGTTAGTTTATATCACTTTGCATTTTTGCTCATAACTTGGCCATGCAATGTCCATTTGACTTGAAATTTTCACACAATACCCTGTGGACATATGAGATAACAACAATATACATTGCATCAACCATTCATCACTTTTTGCACATGTCAACAAAGTTACTAGATCCCTTTAACAATAGCGTCATAAGCTGCACTTGTGCATGAAATTATTATGGGTGAAGGCTATACATGAATTTATGATCATGAGTGGTGATATCAATATGACTATTATAATTTCAATAATATACTTGATCTATCAGTCGATTAATGCCGGCTATCTCTATATCTAAATTAAATCCAACAAATACAATACATCATGACATAAAATATGTCATAGCCGCTTATCATCTATACGACCCATAATATCACTTTATTTTCAAAATAAAGTGATCCATTAACTTTATTAACATTTTGTTAAGTGTTTTTGAGACTCCACGCAGTATTCTGGTATTATACCAACATTATCATGTGTGATAGTTTCATAGAAAGTGGAAAAATGTGTACACGGGGAAAAAAGTGAACCATTTATGCAAATTTGTTTGTTATTGTGTGTGTGTGTGTGTGTGTGTGTGTGTGTGTGTGTGTGTGTGTTTGTGTGTGTGTGTTTGTATGCAGACATGGAAGTTATTGTGTTAACGATGGAGGTGTTTGTATAAAGAGTGAACACACATTTTAAAGGGATAGTACAGTTTTGGTCAAGTACAGAACTTGTATCATATCATTACAAACTATTAGTTATATAATTCCACCATACCCGAAATATAGAGGAAAAAACGGCTAAGTTAAAATGCTGTTATCATTCAAAAAGAGTCGTTAAAACACAAGAGAGCGTACTCTAACACATATCAACCATGTAATCTGGCGACGGCGGGATCTACTGCACAGCGGACAAAGTGTTAAAAGGGACTTAGTAACATTGTCCAAATCATCAAAATCCAATTGGAATTCTAGCGGTTCCCTCATACCTTGTTGTATTCGTATTACAATAAAAGCATGGGACAGGTTTCGGTTTTTTCAAATTTCCCTTTCGTTAAAAAATATTTACGATTGAAGTGTTCAGATGTTAAATTATCCACTGGACCGCGAAAACCGTGTACAAAGTGAGTGCAATGAGTAAGTGAATATCACTTTGCATTTTTGCTCATTACGGCCATATAACGTCCATTTAACTTGAAATGTTCACACAACACCCAGTGGACATATCAAATAACAACGATACACATTGTATCAACCACTCAACACTTTTTGCACATGCCAACAAAGTTACTATAGATCCCGTTAATACAAAATAGTGTTAATGTCCCGGGGTTAATGTGATGTTTTGTTAAAATAAATATTCAATAGAGAGATCATTAACTATTTCCTCATTGGTATATATTCGAACAAGTGTAGGCATTAAATACTTTTTTTCTTAGGTTGCTGAATAAATGTAGGACCCACATGTATTCCAATCGGATATATTTATTGACATTTTAGCTCTTTCTGAACATATTTCGATCCAATAAAATTTGTTTTATATGTAAGATTACACGCTCTTCCAAATATTAAATGTTGTTTTCCATTACGTCACAATGTATTATTTATTGAAGCGTCCTTTAAACCCAGACTGTACTATCCCTTCAAAAACATTTCTGCATATTTAGGCTTGAAGGTGACGCCATGCATATATTTTCCCCCTTTTTGGTCGCCCACGCAACCGTATGCAATTTTTAGCCTAAAGGAACAATTTTTTTGTTTTACTTCTGCACTTTACTTTAAATAAAGCCCAATCTGTAAGCACCCTTCACAACATGGATTGTACTCAAATACTAAAGGGCACAAGCTTTATGCATATTAATTGAAACAAAAACAAATGCAGTCTCGGTTATCATCCTTCATTTGTCCGAGCAAAACTACAAATCACGGACACCTGTTTTCTATCCCTCTTCTTCTTGTTGTTGTTTTGTTTTGTTTTTTTTTGTTTTTTTTGGGGGGGGGAGAGCCAGGATATCTGAAATCATCCCGTGAGGAAATTATATGAGGAAGAATTATTAAAGCCGCGCACTCATAATTACTCTGTAAATTAAAGGGGTAGTACAGTTTCGGTAAGGCTGAGCTTTAGTAACCAAAACCTGCACAATAACACTACAAACTAATAGTTATAACTCCACCATGCTCGAAAGGTACGGAAAATTACAAACGACTAAGTAAAAAGTCTCTTATCATTCAAAAAGAGCCATTAAAACACAAGAGGGCGCTCTCTTAAAGAGAATTGGTGTCAACCATTTTTCATACAAAATTATGCATGTGATGATTTGTTGAAATAATGATTAAATAGAGAGATCATCAACAACTATTTTAAAACCTCTTTTGAAAATTTGTGAAAAAGCGTAAACATTTTTTCAATTAAAAAAAATCATCGAATATAATTATCTGGGCCCCAGATTTACTACGATCGGATATAATTATTGATATTTCAGCAGTTTCTGAACCGATTTTGATCAAATAAAGTTTATTCTGCCATTAAAATTGTATGCTCTTTCAAATTTTAAACTCAGTTTTTCATTACCTCACAAAACATAATTTCGTGCACGCCCTCTATACCAAAACTGAACTACCCCTTTAAAGCATCATGAGCGTAAGTATGATAATAAGTGTATCACAAGGGACGGCTACAATTATTTAGGCTAATAGTATTCGTGGAAACGTCTAGTCAAGGCAAGTTCAGAGGAAGTATTACAGTGTGCCAACCTATACAGGGTGGCCAAAAGAAAAAACGGAACGGGCCACTTCCCAAAAAATAGTAACACAACGATTACGTTAATCGGATAGGGTGTCTTTCCGATGAAAAACAATACCAGGAACAGTCATTTTGGTCGTATAGTTTTGTTTTGTGAGTGACACCATGTCAGGTTCCCTTTTTTGTCAATTTGTACCTAGTCAGTGCTTGATAAATCGCACTAACTGCCCGGCATGGCATCGAACACGAGCAATACGCGCGCCATTGTTATTGTGCATTCAGCTGTGTACCGAGAGAATGGGCATAGTTGCTCGATGCTATGAAGGGCAGGAAGTGCGATTTATCAGGCAGTGACGTGGTTAAAAATGGGGGAAATGGGAACCTGACATGGTCTCACTTAAGACGACCTACAACAAAAACTACTCGTCTAAAATTACTGTTCTGGGTATTGTTTTTCATTGGAAAGGACATTATATCCGGTGGACATAATAATTAGCCTATGTAACTATATTTTGGGAAGTGCCCCGTTCCGTTTGTTTTGGGCAACCCTGTATAGGAACGTTATATCGAAGGGATTGTAATCATTACAATGTATGAAACACTTTTCTACTGCCCATTAGTATTATGTGCGAATCACTTTCCGATTGGTATTTTGTTCCTCCTCCTCTTCCTCCTCTTCCTCCTCCTCCTCCAGACTAGCCTTATGTCTTCGCTTTTATCTAGTTTTATTTTACACATGCCCGCAAGGGAGATTGAACCCCCGCAATCTGACTGCAAAAAGCCTTAACTTTCTTGTAAAAGAAGAAGAAGAAAAAAAACAATCATCAACCCACATTAAAGGGTTTACATTTTCAAGGTATTTTAAGGTATTAGCCCATTTTCCTGTCATCATTCACATATCAGTTATTGGCGGCTTTGTTGCTGTCTTCACGATTAAAACTATATATAGAACAAAATACTTACAAACCGCCCGCCCGTCTGTTCCATCCAGGCGGGCTAAGTTTCTTCTTCCCTCCCACCCACTTACCTTTCTTGAAGAAAAACAAGTAAATAATGATAACAAGTAGCTTAGTACAAATCTGTCAAATTTGTATTGATTTGTTTTGTTATGTACTAGATCATTTGCATTTGTGTTCAATAGCTGACTGATGAAGATCAGGAGTACATGAAGACACGCTTTATATTTTATTTGTTATTTAACTTGAAAAGAAAGAAAAAACAACGAAGATCACGATAAAATAGCGTGATCCAAATATAACAATAAAAAAAAGTTTACAAATACGAGACATCGCTCGAAGCGCTATCGAATAATTCTTCTTCGCCACTCTTATTCCGGTAGCATTTAATCCATTGATGGCAACGACGTACGAGAGCACGAGGAGGTTGGATATAAAATATAAGGGGGGCAGATTATGCAACAGATGGTGGCATTCAGTATCTCTATAGTTAATGTTTTTTCCACGAGGGTTCTCGGGGTCAGTAAAGGAGTAAATACGATTCTCACAATGTATGTGTGTGTGAGTGTGTGAGTGTGTGAGTGTGTCAGAGGGATGACGGGTGGTTATGTGCCCTCTTGCGAACACCTTGCGCGCGCAGGCAGTGTGGGTATGCACACTGGCACAGTGGTATTAGGCTATGTAGCGCGCGCAAACTAGCCGAATTGTTACGAATGTATTGACCACCCCCTACACACCCCCACACATGACAATCTTTCATCAATGTACCCCCAACTGCCCTGCACCAGTTTACGCAACTTATTCCCCAGGTATAGGAGCGATGAATAAAACATGGTTTTATAATATGCGACCCCGGTATCAGACAAGTCATAAGAGAAATATTCTAGTTGACGATTGCATGAGAAATATTCCAGTTGTTTGTCCGTCTCATACCACAATGTATGCATTTGCAGTTGGTGTGTACTGTACATACACCACACAGGGGGCTGCCGACATTAAAACGGGTTAAACTAAAAATAATGTTACTTTTTGTCTTGTGGGTACATTTGTATTTTATCATGATTGTCTTGGGGCAAATTCATGTTTTAGCGGGTGTTATAGATGTATGGCTTGTAATCTTGTTTCATAGATGTACGACTTGAATGTTTGTATTATGGATGTATGACTTGTATTCTTGTATTGTATATTTTGTATATGTATGACTTGTATTATTTTTTTTCGAACCGATTCAGAAATACGCGCCAATAAACAAATGTGTTTTTTTTTTCTCGTAAACTTATTTCCGTTGTTGTTTGGCCAGCTTAGGCTATACCTAGATATTGTACTTTGTTGTTGTGTGTGCATTTAAAGTAGAAATTTCCAAGGGTAGTGGCGTTGAATAAAACATTGTTTTTATTTGCTCTCCCAGGAGTTAGTCAGAAATATTTCAAGATAAATGGTAGACTAGTTTTTCTACCGGCTTGTGATACTATACTGTGTATTTCCGTGAGCATGGTGATAATAGAAGTGTAGATCTATGAATTTTTTTCATGCAGTACGTAAGGCGTACCGAGGGGGGTGTTTGGGGTGTCCATACAACCCCTTTAGCGAAAATGACTTTTTTAGATATTTAAACACACCCCAACTACGCCACTGAATGAAGCTAAAACACCCCCTTGAAACAAATCCTGGCTATGACTATGACAAGCTATTGCATTTTTGATACGGTATCACGTCTGAATGCAAGAAAAGCTTACAAATGATTTAGTTAAAATGCTGATATCATTTGAAAAAGCAGCCGTTAAAACACAAGAGGGCGCTCTCTAAAACACCCTGGTTTCACTCCATTTTGTATAACAAATTGTGAATGTGATGTTTCGTTGAAATGGTGATTCAATAGACTGATCATTAACAAATATTGAAAACAACTTTGGTATATTCTCAAACAAAGTAAAGGCATTGTATAATTTTGCTTTTTAATTGTCGAATAATTAGTGTGGGACCCATATTTATTCCAATACATTTATTGATCTGCTGTTTCTGAACCGATTTTTATCAAAATAAAATTTGTTTTATCTTTAAAATCATGTGCTCTTATAAACAATTTACATTTAGTTTTACAAAAATGCGTGATGATAGTATGGTGTAGACGCCCTCATCCAGGTCTCGTATATTATATTATGCTGTCTACGTAAGAATGGTCTTTGTGGCGCTTCATAGCATTTTCTCTGTCGTAACGTCTTCCCAAGGGTAGGGGCGTTGAATAAAACATGGTTTTATGAGCGACCCAGGGCCTGTTTCAGAAGACTTTGTTTTGTTTGTATATTTTGGAGGAGTAGAGACTGACAACCTTGAGAGTTTGACATAAAGTTACCCCAGAGATGGAGAAGGAAAAAGAGTTGTTTATTGTGTCACCTGTCTATACTTGTGGGATTAAATCTACAAAAAGTACACTTTTCCAAGAAAGTATTTACCTATGTTTAAATCAATGATAGACAGGGGTGTCGATCCTGGGGGGGCAAGGGGGGCGGTCGCCCCCCCCCCCCCCCCCCCCAATGAAAATATTGGGGGCGAACATATCATTTCGCCCCCCCCCCCCCCCCCAATAATTCCGAAAATGAGGAAGAAAAAAATCGAGTGATATAATGCCAAAGAGGGGAAAGACACATTTATCAATAATTAATCTTCAAAATAGCCGTTTTTTAGTTTGAAAAGGACTGTAAATCTCTTTTTTGCCGCGCGCTTCGCGCGCATACAGTTTCTCATATTGCAAGTTTCATTTGGGTTGCGTGAACTCACCTTTTGAAATGTGTTGGGCAGCGTAATTTCTCAAACGCACACCTCGAACAAAGTTTATTAAACCCTCATCTATAGATAGCACACCGTCACAGAAAATAAAATAATCTCGGTACATATGCGCTGAACGCAAATCAAATTGGAATATCATGTCCCCCCACATTTGAAAAAGGAGCAGATTGTCCCCCTCCCTTTGTTATTATGTATGTTTGGTTCCATACCTATATACTTCATATTACGTGAAATTTCTGTCTCAGGTGTGCACCAAATCACACAATTTCACGCCCAAAATACAAAAGCTCCCTACTGTGGGAGGGGGACACCCCCTCCCACACCCTCCCCCGCTCGGTCGCTTCGCTTCCTCTCCCCTACACTTTTGAGAAATTGTTGACGCCCTTGCTTAGTTTCATGGGAGCCCAATGCCCTAGCCTATATTGATGGCTCTATAGTATACATGATCACGTGGATCCATCTCATGCTAGGCTCAGTCTTTTCCTCGCTATGCCCTTTACAAATACGTTATGAGTAGGTTCACTATTTTATACAATTTTAACACCCATGCTAGGAGCAAATGTCTGAAATCTAAAAGCTTCCGGGGGCTCCGCCCCCTGGACCCCCATTATTGTCCCCAAATGTGGGTGCCCCCCAAAGTCAGGTCTTCGAACCATCCAGACACTTTCAATGAGCGCATAATAAAACTTCCGGGCATGCCAATGTGGGGCTGTTAGCTCTCTCAGTGGTCACTCTGGAAAAATGTTCAAATTTCGCCCCCCCCCCCCCCCCCCAATCTCAAAAACGGATCGACACCCCTGATGATAGACATCTGGAAAGATGCATTATCTTTTTTTAAATTTTTTATTCGAACGTGAAGATAAAAGATACATATAACCGTATAATCTGTCCCCGCGATAGGTTTGAACTATGATAGATAATGCATTTCGTAGACGTTACAAGTGCAGCTATTACAATTAGGGAGAGCAGCAAGACATCTTTAAGCACGACAGCGTGCTTTGGTCCATGACGATTTCAATAATATATACTTCCCGTTTAGTATTATATGCTAGTTATCATTATGGTCCGCTTACCTAAGCATGTCTGCTTTCATGCATCGTCGGCCATTTCTTCGCGCCCTTAATTTACCCTGTTTACCAGTTCATTGGCACAGTGGCGAATATCAGTTAGAAAAGGGGGGCATACATTTCCTCCTCCCTCTCCTACCCCCCCCCCCCCCCCCCCCCCTTGACCATACACACCTCCTCAACGACCCAGGCTATTTAGGTAAGTATACTTTTATAAAGAAGCACATAGCATTTGTATTTGTGTATGTTCATGGTTACCCCCCTCCCCCGGTGAATGACGCCCCCCACCCCCTCCCACTTCCAGTTTCCATTTTCTTAATTTTCGCCCCCAAAAGTTGTATCAACACTTGTTATACTAACTATTTTCCAGTCCGATAATTCCTGATATTATGCTCCGTCCAGTTTATTGATGTTCCTTCGCAAGTCGCTGTCCAAATAGGAAATCTTCGTCATGGTCATGCCTTTTGGCAAGTTTGGCGCAATAATAATAACAGTAATATATTCGATTTATATAGCGCCTAATACAAAGTTATCTCTAGGCGCTTTACAAAGTGTATTAAATAAACTTACATGTTACATTATTTAAATTTACTTAATTAATGATCTGATTCAAAGATTAACATAAAAGCTAGGTAATTAAAGCTGTATACATTAACATTACAATCATTAAAGGGATAGTTGAGTTATGGTAAAGAGAGTACAGCTTTTGTCAAACTGAATGTTAGTAACCAAAACCTGCACCATTACATTACAAACTAATAGTTATAACTCCACCAGGAATACAAAATTACAAATGATTAAGTAAAAAGCCTGTTATCATTCAAAAAGAGCCGTTACAACTCAAGAGGGCGCTCTCTAAACAGTCATCTTAAATAAAATATTGTGCATGTGATGTATTGTTGAAATGGTGATTAGATAGAGAGATAATCAACAACAATTTAAAAACCTCTTTTGTACATTTTTGAAAAGAAGAAGCATTTTAAAAAAATTATTAACGGCTGGTTCAAAATTATTGAATAATTGTGGGGCCCCACACATTGACGTAACAGGCTCTTTTCGTCCAATGAAAATCAAGATTGAGATGTTCTGTCATGTCTACAGTGATGGAGAGAAAACTTCACTCGCTTTAAATTCATGCCAAATTAATTTATGATGAAAGTATTGGGCGTAACTATGTTTAATTTGGATGATATTTCAAATTACTCTTTGCGTTCAACGATCGTGGAAATCATGGAAGATTAAAAGATACAGTAGATTATGTCTGATACCCTAATCGTGTTCTGTTTCTTCATTTTTTATTTTTTTGTTCAAGATGAAGCTTTAATTAAAAGTCCGATCCCTGTGCGTTTTGAGAAATTACATTGCCCAAACATTTGGAAACAACATCAATTTAAACTCCCGTAACCATGTAAACAGACAAGAAGTTGCAATGGAAGTGAATCGTAATAAAATATTGATGAGAAACTGTTTGCGCGCGAGAAGCTGCACGCTGCTTAACCGAAATCTGCAGTGTTCTGCAAAGTAAAAAAGAAAAAAGGAAAATGGTCTTAGTTTTCAAGATTAAAGGGATAGTTGAGTTTTGGTATAGGGAAAACAATTTGTGTATGAGGTAAATAAAAACTGAGTGTCAAATTTGAAAGAGCAAACAATTTTAATGCCAGAATAAACTTTATTTGATCAAAATCGGTTCAGAGACGGCTGAAATATTCATAAATACAACCATTTGTAATTATTGTGGGGCCCCACAATTATTCGATAATTTTGTATTACAGTTTTCAACAAATTTACAAAAGATGGTTTTAAATAGTTGTTGACGATCTCTTTATTAAATCATTATTTTACCAAAACATCACATGCACAATTTTGTATTAAAAAACTGAGTTTTTAGAAAGCGCCCTCTTGAGTTTGAACGGCTCGATTTTAATGATAACAAGCTTTTTACTTGGTCGTTTGTAATTGTGTATACCTTTCGAGCATGGTGAAGTTATAATTATTAGTTTGTAATGTAATGGTGCAGGTTTTTGTTACTAAAATTCAGTTTGACCAAAACCGTATACTATCCTTTTAATAATTGATACTGATGCTCTGAATTTCGAAATGAGTGTGAGAGGCAATAGATATGTTTTAAATAATCAGAGTTGTAAAGTATGCAGCCCCCGGCCGGAAAACTCTCGAATTCAGAATCACTAACATCCCGAAAAAAAAGAGATAATTTATACAAAATAAATCCAATATTTGAAAATACGAATCGCATATTGGTGGCAAAATTATCAATTTTTTACTGGTGTATTTCATTGTATTTCATGTGTAAGGGTGTTGGGAGTGCACGTTGAGGAAAGGAAATCATTATGATACACAGATGAATGACCTCAGCACAAGGTGAAATATTTTCCCCTGCGCTGATCTATAACCATTCCATTAAATATATTCAATGGTTTGACTTGTTTGTTAACTTATTAAAAGATAATTTTAATACAAAAATAAAAACGAACCACGTATGAACTGTTTCGGCCTGCAATCAACTATCATTTGTTGTTGTCCTCGTGTATTTTTAAATTTGGGGTTTAAAATCCTGGCGATGAATTATTATTCCGGTCTGAGAATGTCTTATAGGCCATTAGTGCCTCGTAAAGAAGCACACTTTGAATGTTAATAGCGTATTTAGTATGTTGAAGGACTCACAAAGCAGGTAAATAAGGGTGCTTTGATATATATTTGTATTAGTTTATATTTTCTAAAATATGCAATTTACCTGCAAATTATGACAAACAAATGTAGTTTATTTGAATAACATAATATGTTTAGGGGGTGCTTCACGAAAATGATTTCCTTTTGAGGTAGGGGAAATCTAGTTAATGTAATTGAAACATAACATAATTGTCAAAGCAAAACAAATTTGTGTTTGTTTGTTTGATTGACATCCGTGCAAAAATAGCTGGAACATTATGTTATGCTATAAACTAAGTCATTTTTTCGACGAAATGCAGTCTTATAAAAACAAAGAATACAAATCCAAAGGATATTATATGTTTGTGAAAATATACCAATGTTTTTTTTTTATGCTAATTTCTATGTTGAACGTTTATTACAAAAATCAAACTCACAAACAAACCTTGAAAGCAAAGCTTCGAAATAAGGTTCCCTAGTCAAGATATAATTATGTGATAACAACATTAGATATCTAAGACAAATAATTAAGAGAATTAAAAAAGAGTGGAGCAAAAACTTATGAAAAAGGGGTATACGGTAATTCTTTCGCCTCGGGTGAGAAGATAATCTTCAAGAGAAAAAAGGGTTCCCTAATAAGTAATAATATAACGTAATGTTCCAGATACACATACCAGTAAACAGGGGCGTAGACAGCGGGGGGATGAGGGGTATGCATCCCCCCCCCCCCCCCCATGGGCGTCGATACTTACGTAATACCTATTCATCAGGGGGGTGAATGAATAGATCATCCCCCCCTGATGAATGGGTATCAATGACAGATCGACGCCCATGCCCCCCCCTCCCCACACCTCACAAGGTGTGTGTGTGTGTGTGTGTGTGTGTGTGTGTGTGTGTCTGTATACAAGATTGATCCTCGTGAACGGCAAATCACCCCCCCCCCCCCCCCCCCCCCCCATATGTAAGAACCTGTCTACGCAACTGCCAGTAAAGCTTGGCCGTAAGCACATTTAGGACCGATTAGTATATTTGACGGTGTCGCATAAACACCTCGTGAATCGCATGTGTCGTAAAGTCACGAGAATCGACACGGAATAATAATAATTGCATTTATATGGCGCTTTATACGGGCGTTCTAAGCGCACTGGTGGTCTGTCTAAATACGAAAACTAGTAAACAAGATAGCATAAAAACAATATAACACCAAAGTCAAAGTAACAAATAAGAAATAACAAATACATGTATATGTGATACAATGCTGAATAACTAACTGTGTGCGCCTCGAAAATTACAAGTGCTTAAAAAGACGGGTTTTGAGGAGGATTTTAAATGATTCGATAGATGTGGCATTCTGAATATGGGGTGGGAGTTTATTCCAAAGGGTGGGGGCAATGGACGAGAAGGCTCGATAACGAGTTTTTGTACGTGGGCCATGAAGTAATTGGAGAGAGGAAGATGAATGGAGGGGTCTGGCAGAAGAGGAGGAACGAAGGGAGACTAGGTCTTGAAGATATATTTGGGCAAGATTATGTGTGATTTTGTATGTGAGAAGTAGGATCTTGAAAGTAATGCGAAAATGGACCGATAGCCAATGAAGTGAGCGGAGAACAGGGGATATTATATGGTCATGTTTCCTACTAAGGGTGACTAATCTAGCAGCTGAATTTTGAATAGCCTCTTTCCCTTGCATTCCACACACATGACTTTACTTGGGTCCATGGGCTTAGGGTAACTTTTTTTCTCAGGGGGAGGAGGGGGGGGGGGGGCTGAGGTATTTAGCCCGAATGATTTTCCTTTCCGACTTTTTACTTTGCAAGCAAAAGAAAAAGAAGAAAAACGGTCCTTGCCTTTTTGATGCCCAAAAATGATATGTTTTTGATGCCCCAAAATAATATGTTTTTGATGGCTAAGTCCGAATATGAGACGATTTTGCCCGAACGTAACTTAAGTTTGCAAGAATATGACATGTTTTGGCCCGATTATGATATGATTTTGCCTGAATATGATTTGGTTTTGCCCGAAAATGCCATAGTTTTGCCCGAATTTCAGGTGCTTTTTGCCTGAATATGGCCGTTTTCATAACTCTAGGAAGGGGCTGCAGCCCTCCCCCCCCCCCCCCCCCTAAGCCCCCCGCCTCATACGCCTATGCGTGGGTCTTACGTACGCCAAGGCCTTACGGTAACGTGTGACTGTGACATGTATAGAGTGCCATGAAAAAATGAAGTCGGTATAATCCTTTCGCCTGGGGTGACAGATTATGGTGTTTTCAATCAAAGATGACTTTGATCTTCGAAAGGTGTAAACACAGTCGGTGGATGGCAATGTGCAACAGTTCTAAATTATATATGTCGGCTCTATAGCATACAAAAAGTATCGTATGACGAGTTAAGTGCATGCCAAAAGGCCGTAAGCCCACCTTATCCACTTTGGAGAAAGTTCTGTTTATTTGGCAGACATGCCATGGGAAAAGAAATTGAAGGTCCCATACTTATGTATGTCGTTATGCAGGGGAAACAAATACAATTCATTTGTGGGGACTACTATCCAAGCTTGCCTGCATGGAAATATAGCGTTCCAAAAATTTGTTGAAGCAATTTCCGGGGCTCTTTTATGATTTTGGGCATTTCGGGGGCGAATTAGCCCTGAGCCGCCGTGTATTGTTTCAATGTGTCTAAGTTATTCATTGAACCCTTGTCTTAATATTGTAATGTAGATAATTTAACTAGCTAGCCTCATGCTTCCTTGGAAGAGTAGGATTCACAAGATTAGTTGCATCTCATGTACGCAAGAGAAACGAAATAAATGTACTTCTCGAATAGAAAAGAACGCTCTTATCCTGCAAACATACTTATATTCATTTCATAATAAACCATTTCATAATAAACCACATCATAATGTAGCAATAAAGAAGTTACATAAGAACCCTGAACAAATTATGCCACCTGCAACGAAATTGTGAGAAACACACAAAGTACGGGACATACATTAAAGGGATCTAGTAACTTTGTTGACATGCGCAAGAAGTAATTATCGAATGGTTGATACAAATGTGTATTGTTGTGATCTAATATGTCTACTTAGTAATTTGTCAAAATGTCACTTTAAATGGATGTTATATGGCCAAGTGCCGAGCTATTCGTACTCATTGCACTCATTGAATACAGTTATAACTTTCCTGTGGATAATTATAAATCTGAACAATATAATCGTATTTATATATTTTTGTTTAGAAACGAAACATGCATGCTCCAAGCTTCAATTGGTAATGCGATGCGAATACAGCAAGGTATGAGAGAACCATTATAGTTCTGTAGTTACTAGATCCCTTTAAAAGGACTTAGTAACATTGTCCATATCCTCAAAATCCAGTTGGAATTTTAGCAGTTCCCGGTTTCAGTTTTCGAATTTCCCTTTCGTTAAAAAGATATTTACGATTGAAGTGTTCGGATGTTAAATTATCCACTGGATCGTCGAAACCGTGTACAAAGTCAGTACAATGAGTTAGTGAATATCACTTTGCATTTTTGCTCATTTCTCGGCCATATAACGTCCATTTAACTTGAAATGTTCACACAACACCCAGTGGACATATCAGATAACAACAATGTACATTGTACCAACCACTCATCACTTTTTGCACATGTCAACAAAGTTACTAGATCCCTTTAATAATACGAAAAGCCAAATCAAAGCAACCAAAAGACGAACCAAACGGCGCGCTTGTTTGAAGTTGACAAACGTGCATAATTATGTTATAACACCGCAGCCGACGTATACGTATACCGCCTACGGGTGTTTATTTAATAAAGCAGAGGAGTGAATTTACTGTACAAAAAGCTGAAAATACATTCGTGATAATATGAAAATCAAGACGAACCAAACTGCGCGCTTGTTTCAAGTTGACAAACGTGCAGATGTTATAACACCGCAGCCGACGTATACGTATACCGCTTACGGGTGTTTATTTAATAAAGTAGAGGAGTAATACATTCGTGATAATATGAAAATCAAATTCGAGAAAAAAAATAAAACCTTATGAAACGACCTTTCTGTTCTTTCCTACTCCTCTCTATTGTTTTAATTTGTATTTGTTTCAATTGGGTTCCCTCGCAGCCAGAGGTTACAATTAATTATACATTTGTTTCAATTTCAATTTCAATTTATTCTTGCTTCCAACAAAACATTACAAATTAATTATTATGATTTACAAAAAATAGAGATACATGTATACATATTGGAAACAATCAGGTCATGTGTTCTAAATGCATCAGGTCATGTGTTCTAAATGCGCAAATCTGATTGGTTTAAACGCGCAAATTGTCTGACTTACAATCGATTTCATCCCTTTCTGCATCCCGCCCTTGTATATTATTTGTTTCATCTGTGGTCGGTGTTAAAGACTGACAGGCGTGCGGATGCTAGACTGCGGGTCGCCATTTTGGACAATAGGCTTGTTTGTGCGCACACTGTATTACACTGTACAAGTGTAGAAGGCGTTCACAAGATGGCACCGCGCATCTAACTTTCGAATCCGAACACCTTTATGTTATTCATTTCGATTATCACTTGACCTCAGCAGAATAAAAAAAAAAAAAAAAACACATTGTTTTGAGCAACCGGATTTCGCGAACTTATTAAAGGGACGGTATCGTTAGATTCGGGAATGCATACTTCAGGGCAGCGCTATAATCCAAGTGGAAAGTGCGTGTGCTCAACCCTCAAGTGCAGCCAACCGTCTAGCGTATTAACATAACCATACTCAACCATACTTTTTGCAGCTATACAAAAAAAACATGCCACATGGCTCCAAGGTGGTTGCATCATCTAAAATGTACAAAGCAGTTACTTTTATAACTTAGTCAGTCTGGTCCAATAATTGATATCGATGGTCTCTCAGTGCTAATGTTGCGCTCGAACCCATCTGTGCAAATAAGCTGTCACGGCAGACGAATCAGTATTGTTTGCTTTATAGCATCGTTTTGTTGCTGAGGAGTTAGTCTTTAGTCAAGGCCATTGGTGACTGCAACAATCAGCTGCTATAAAGTGTATAGTTCAGTTACTTCACACGTGGAAAATGACAATTCGCTTCGCTCATTCGCAAGGCACAGGGTTATTACTATAAGTCATGTAGGTAGTGGCCAAACGCCACTCCGCGACGCCGTGCGCGCACGTATAGGATCTTGTATAAAGTACTAGTAATCGTTTGCGCTTTGAGTCTGTACGATAAGCGTATTATCACATGAATAAACGTCGCTCACAGTGCGTACAAACATATCGACTCATCGAGCAGTTTTCCCGTGATCAGGATTTAGAGCGCAATACGCACACTATATATCGCATTACACTAAGCCAGGGTTTAGGCACCGTGCGCAAGGCGTCCACAAGGTGGCCCCGCACATCTATTTTCCGAACACATGCCCTACACTCCCCGCGCTAGCAAAA
Source organism: Echinarachnius parma (assembly GCA_037951105.1). Lineage (NCBI taxonomy): Eukaryota > Metazoa > Echinodermata > Echinoidea > Clypeasteroida > Echinarachniidae > Echinarachnius > Echinarachnius parma. The sequence continues at coordinate 30,113 of JBAMJV010002649.1, forward strand.
ATAAAATGGGTGATGAATGCTTTTAAATTATGGATATCCTAAATGGTGACCAATCAAAAAAACATAACTAGAAAATGGTCCCAGATGAAAAGTTTATGATCACGCTGCAGTGTCTACATAACGAGTTTTGTACGGTTCCAAAAGGCAGTATCTCCATTATCGGTAAATTTGAGAAATTTGTGTTTGAAGTCTGTAATAGTAAACAGACGTTTTGACAAATGTGTTATAATTGTAATACTTACTTCCGAAATATGCATTGGTATAATGCGAGGTATCATTTGTAACGCACATTGTTTATGTTTGATCAACTAATGCAATACGGTCACGGTAGCGAGCTCAATTCAAAATCTCCCGATCTGGCGATTATTGCGTTTAGCTACTCAAATGTTTCAACATGCATCTGTACATGAATCATGTCACAGATAATGAGCAAACCCAACTAGGTGTGTAATTGCTTGCTGCATATTTTAAACCCATCATGTAAAACACTATAAAATAAAGACCTATAATAATCCATTCCCACTTCGCCTATAGGCATGAATTATTGAAGGACAACTAACAGGCTTGAAGGTGAATGCCATCCCATTTAAATTTCATGCATTGTGGAATTACAAAGTACAAGGCACAGCAGACGTTCAGCACGAGGCCGGAGGAGGGGGGGGGGGCTATGGGGGCTGCAGCTCTTCCCCCAATTACCCTTTCCCCTCCCCCCCCCCCCCCCCACACCATAATATGCACCAATATCCAGGCGATCCCGATCCAGTTGCATCAATATTGGTGGTATAGTCAAACCGAAATAGATGCGTGTTTAAATATTCCAACATAAATAGAGTCAAGCCTGAGTGTGCGTAGCCACCACCAAAGGGAACCACCATGACCAAGGAAAGTGGCTACTGTAAACAGGTGACCACTATTATTAGACTGGTTTCGTTACGTTGCATTTCGTTGATGTGGATCGTCGCATTAATTTGGTTGCCACTTGAACTTGGGCAGGCTGCCTGCTATTATATACATATTGCCACTATGACCGGTTTGACTGTATATATTAAAGGGGTAGTTTAGTTTTGGTAGAGAGGGCGCTGCACATCACAATTTTTTGTGAGGTAATGAAAAACTGAGTGTCGAATTTGAGAGAACATGCAATTTTAATGGCAGAATAAACTTTATTTGGTCAAAATCGGTCCAGAAACGGCTGAAATATCAATAAATATATCTGATCTTATAATTATTTGGGGCCCAAATAATTAGATGATTTTTTCGAACAAAATTAAAAATGCTTACACTTTTTCAAAAATTGTCAAGAGCGTTTTTTAAATATATAAATATATATACATTTTTTTAAACATGCATAATTTTGTATGAAAAATGGTTGAAACCAATGCCTTTTTAGAGAGCGCCCTCTTGTGTTTGAATGGCTCTTTTTTAATGATAACGGGCTTTTTACTTAGTCGTTTGTAATTTTGTATACCTTTCGAGCATGGTGGAGTAATAACTATTAGTTTATAATGTTACTGTCCAGGTTTGGTTACTAAAGTTCAGCCTTACCAAAACTGTAGGCCTACTACCCCTTTAACAATACGTTCATAAATGTATTAACATCAACATCTAATGCAGGAATAAATGTAATGTCTCATTACGTGAATAGTATAGTCATTTCAACACCTTAAGCAATACAATGTATTGATAATACTGTCAAACCTGTGTATCAGTAACTAACTCAGCGAAACAAGTAAAAAGGCCACTGTACACAGATGACCTCTACATGAGATCATCATCTATATTTTGTTCTCCATATCTGGCAGGTTGGCCGCTTTAGACAGGAGGCCACTAAGAGAGGTTTGACTGTATAAAGCAATACATTCATGAAGACAAGACGCAGTGCACTCAGGGAGTGCATACCTCCGCCAAAACTCGAATTTTATTTAAAATTCCTTGCCCTTTGACTTTTGACCTTGACAATTTAATGGGTTCTATTCTAGATGGACACGAAGCTTCTACGAAAAATTGGTTGAGATATCTGTGAAATTGTGCGCAGGAGACTGGTGACAAACAAACAAACACACGGGACCGAAAACATAACCTCCTTGGCGGAGGTAATAAGATATTGAAATCAACATCTAATGCAGATATGAAAGTACTCACTTATCGCATTAATCATTTAAGGCAACCATTTTAGCAATAACGTTTATTCAATGTAATTATTACCAAACCTATGTAATAGTGACCATCTTAGGGAAAGAAAATAAAATGGACACTGTACATAGGTGACCTCTATAGACAGGTTCTACAGCATTTGTGTTTAAATCTTCATGGGATTAATGTTGGTTTCAACTAAAGGCAGGTTGGATGCTACGTTGATTCATTACCTTACTGAAAAAAATCTATCTTCCCGCTCTTTTAAATTTACCTCCAAAACATTATTATGGAAATGATCCCCAATAGATTTCAACTTTCGACGAATTAAACAATCATTATGTAAACTATACAAAGCATCGATGCGCCTTGTCATAATATTATTTGTAAAATAAAACACAAAAAACACATCAAGCTAAAAATTGTTATTCCTTTTGAAGAATTAAATCCCTCAGTCGGTTGTAAAAATCCTTAAAATGTATTACAGGATTGTACAATAATATCTTTTTCAGGATATTAAGTTGTATAAATTATTTTTAGAGAGAATTTAGCAACGTAAATATTGACGTAAATCCTCAAATATAAAATATGAGTACGATTTAGAATAAAATCCTTATTTGCAAATAATTATGATAATGTCTTGCATCGTTATATCTCAACTAATTAATGCGTAGTCTTTTGATTCTTGTCGAGCTTTTCTGCTTAATATAATGTTTATTGAATTCTCTCCTAAGTTAACCAACTGCTTTTTTAAAATTAATGCTAGTCTTTTGATTCTTATCGAGCTTTTACCGCTTAATATTTAATATGTTCGTGTTTGTTGAATTCTTTCCTTTGTTAACCAACATAATGTTTTTTTAAACGGGAAAACCCGTCGTTCGGTATGTAACCACTATAATATTGCAAATTGTGAACATCCGGGCAGAAAACGGTTAATCGTATTTTGTTTGCTTTTTCATTCCTTTCTGGAAATACTCGGGTGCGAGACATCCATCATGCGGGGCCATCCCGTCACGCCATTAATCCAGCGCGTTTACGTGTCCATTACAAGGAATTAATGGCTACGCGGAATGTTACGAGTGATCTTTTCAATAAAGAAGTAGAAAGTGCGAAATATGACGCAATTCTTGATCTGCGGATCGTATGACTCTCACCTCCGTTATTAAATGAAAACTGTGTGCCCATGAAAACTCCTTGTTTCTATGTAGTATAGTGCAATCTGATTTGTTCCCCATTTGCTTCGGTGTCGTACGTATCTGCGAATGGAGGGGGTGAGGGTGAGGTGGGGAGGGGGTGAGGGTGTGGTGGGGGTGGGGTGAGGGTGTGGTGGGGGTGGAGTGGGGTTCGGGCAAGTGGCTCCCCCCTCTCATTTACACTTTCCGGGTATACATGCCCAATCCACGCTTGCCCAGTCCACGGTTTTGCCCCTAATAACTCTATTAAAGCAAATCAGTAATAAAGGAAACAATGTCACAGCTCAAGTCGTGTTTATCTCAAAGGGGTTCTACGTACACCCCTCGGACACCCCTCACCCCCTTGAGTTTACCCCTCTTGAGGAATAACCCTGACTGCACCTTAATATAAAAAATATAAAAACTCCTAACCTCGTCCTTGTTAATTGCATTTTCAAGATCAGTTCATTTTGTCAATCTCTATATATATCTTCTTTATAAATATGACTATGTTTGTATGGCATTTTCTAGCCCCGAATGAGCGTATCGAAACGCCGTGTGGGATTACGTTTATCAAGTGAAAGTGTTAGCCTAAAACCGTGTTGTCTTATACATTATAACGCTGATTCGGGAATAGGTACGTGTATATAAACGCACCCAACGCCACAAAACTCCTTACTTGAGTCATGATTAATAGTTGTTGTACTTCGTTTTTGATAGACTTGTTGAAACGCGTTTGTGGCTCATATTAATCCAGTAAAAGGCCCGAAATACGTAAGTTGTTTCAAACACGCCCAACGTACGCCGTAATCGAGGCTTCATCCTCCGCGATTAATTAGTTTATCGTTGTTTTCACTTTTACTCTCTTATATCCTTGATAATATCTCCCATACATTTCTGATAACACACGTACCTAATGCTTACAAATTCAATCATTAATCATTTCGAGTTTCCCCCCCTGTTGATCCAATCCCGTCAACCGATTTCAGATGACGTACTTCATATCTATTTTCGCCTTTTTGCAAAAATGTTCGCCATTTTGTTTCAACCGACATTGGCACGTACTGTATATATGCGTGCAAGAGGATTTACAGATGTATATTGAAATGCTATGAACTATCCATTCCATTCATTTGTTTCTTTCAACTATATTGGATTATCATTTTCAGCAAAGAAATATATATTTATCGTAAAGCAATGTATTTATACACAATGTAAAGTAGAAATGGAAATACGGCATAATACCAAACATTCATCGAACAACCGGAGTCATGGAAACAGAGGGTGCTTCTGAAAAGCAATGCTTGTAGTTTACAGCGCACTAAAATGTTACATTGGACTACCAAAACAAATATATATATATATATATATATATCTTTATACAAAATATACATTGGGGTGGAGCACCAGCTTATCAATAATGGCAGGTAGTAAAGAAGAGAGAAGGAAATGACAATAAAATATACACAAAGGGTCAACATTTTCGCCTCATTGAGGCGGAAACTGGCTGTCATATTCTCGAACGGATTTGGTCGCTTCTGCAAACCATCGAAAAATATAACTATGCATCGCGTCTGAACGTCAGAAACGACTGTTAAAAGAATCCACCGCGCGTACATGAGGGGTGCAGCCGTGAGGCCTTTCGCATCCTATCTCTGGAGATTTGGCCAATGAGTGTCGCCGTCGCAGCTGTGCCCGGTCACGCTTCACTGACTTGCCCCAACACAACACTCGGTCGAACTTATGTGTAGTATACAACGCGCTTCCTGATTGGTCGCTTACTACAGCTTACATGGATTCAAAGCTATACAAACACAATTCAGACGGGAAAACGCCTTACGACTGCAGCGCTCCTGCTCGACTGCTCGTGTGATAGTCGCGTTCACCAGCTGTTCCTGGCATGCATTTAGCTCAGACACGAGGCCTTTTCAAAAGGCTACAAACCATTTGGATGCACCCAGTAGAAAAGTCAGGCGATCTGCGACTCCCAAGTATTACAAGAATTATTGCAATTTTTCCAGAACTTTAATTAACGTCTTTCTCATCAACCCAATTGCATTCACTCGGAACAAATTGAGAACAAATTAGTTCAAATAACGCTGTAATTTCAACTTTATACGGTAAGAAGAAAACCCTCTAAAAGAGTTACAAGGAGTGCATTCCAGGACGTTACCATCTCTCTCTAATATATAAAGAACATCAACGCCATCTCGCCCATGCACTCGGAAATAATTAAACCGAATTATCAATGCATGTCCTAATATTAAACATACCCACACATGGTGCTCGTCACCTCAACCAAGAAAATATTACAAAACTATCAAACTCAACCGAAGCATCGCATTATCATAAGTTGCCATACAAGCTGCTAAGCTTGATACATTTAAGGCCCGATCTGGTAAATGTTTAAACATTTAAGAGGGTGATTGAGTGTGCAGCTGGGGTGCTATAAAGACCCCCTCCGCCCCGGAGACCACTTGTATCAGCCATTGACAGCCGAACCACAAATCATCACGTCTTAATCGGCCCACTTCTTTCCAACGATAACGATAACAGTCGGAAATGGCTCCTCCTCTCACTTGCTCTCTCTGTTAACTAAGGTTAGGACAGTTTGAAAATACAAAGTTTTTTTGAGAAAACAAGCGACTTGAACGTTATCTAAGCATTTCATTCTCAATAAATGGTCGACCCCAAAAACCACTTACTTGTTGAGAGTACAAAATACCTGCAACACATTTCATATTGCAGATGAAATATCAGTAGTCGTATTTGTATTGTCCCATTCCTTTACAAATTTGTATGAACTTCAGGACGAATACATGCTATATATACCTACCTTCACAAATGACATTAAATTGCGAACATTTTAAAGATAATTATGAAGATATTCCAGATGTTGGATGAAAGCGTTACGCGCAATGCTCGTCTGAATCACGTAATATTTCTCACTGGCTTTAGTTTAATTATCTAATATCATAGACATTCTTTCTCATTGTCTTTGTTTTCATTTTCGTTAAAGGTACACTTGAGTATTGGTACTTCCCAAAATGCCTCTTGACACTAAATTCGTTGGTTTTAATTCCATTTGAAAGTTCGTTGAATAAAACATGTGAAATAATAATCACTCGTTTGGGAATGCTCTCATAGTTGTACAATTTTATTTCAAAATATTGTTTACCCAGGATAGCAGTGTTCTTTTTCAATGCAACCTTTACACATGATTCGGACATATCTTACAATGATTTTTGTACAGGATTGAAGTCTCAAATATCATTTTGGGCAATATCTGACACTTTACAGGTGCAGCTTTAATCACTATTTTAACAAAACATCACATGCACAATTTTGTATGAAAAATAGTTGAAACCATGAGTTTTTAGAGAGCGCCTTCTTGAGTTGTAAATGCTCTTTTGTTTAAATGATAACCGGGTATTTACTTAGTCGTTTGTAATTGAGTATACCTTTCGAGCATGGTGGAGTTATAACTATTAGTTTGTACTGTAATTGTGCAGGTTTTGGTTACTAAAATAAATTTTGACCAAAACTCAACGTGATTTGTTTCTTCATATTATCTTTGGATTGTTTATCAACCCTTGTTTATCTACCCTTTTCATGTAAAAATAATATGTGTTCATGCACTCTCATGAGTGTTCTCAATTTCTTACACTTACATTCATGAAACGAGGGATGGAAAATGTAAGCAAAATTAAAACCCTCCAGGCAATTTCTCAGAAGAAAACCCACTTTACTTCGACATTTATTAAAAAAAACTTTAAAAATTGTAAACCACAAACGGTATTGTTCTTGCATAATATAACCACCATTTTTTGTTTAACCTTTTGGTATGAACAAATATATATCACTGTCCTTAATTAACATGAGAAGAGTCAACGAAAGAAACTCAGAGCAAATATGACAGATAGCCTAGTTTTCTTCATCCTCTAAACAAAATTGTAACGGTACAATACCGTGAACAACAATTCGTGGTAAAAAATTGTTCTTGCATAATATTTGCACCATTTGTTTGTATCGACCTGATGATTTGAGAGTAGTTACCATTGTCTTGACTTGGTGAACCTATACACGTGTGAATAAGACCTTACCATTGTCTTGACTTGGTGAACCTATACACGTGTGAATAAGACCTTACCATTGTCTTGACTTGGTGAACCTATACACGTGTGAATAAGACCTTACCATTGTCTTGACTTGGTGAACCTATACACGTGTGAATAAGACCTTACCATTGTCTTGACTTGGTGAACCTATACACGTGTGAATAAGACCTTACCATTGTCTTGACTTGGTGAACCTATACACGTGTGAATAAGACCTTACCATTGTCCTGACTTGGTGAACCTATACACGTGTGAATAAGACCTTAGAATGTTAGAGGCCATTTATACGATAACCTACTTCTCTGCCAGAACGGTACTTCATTGCCTACATAATTTCATATTGGTATTTAAAAACACAGAATCGTGAACAATTAAACCAGACAATGATCATACAAAATATGTTGACACCTTTTTTTTCTCAACCTTTACGTTAAAAAATAGTTGACCATTGTCCTTAATTCTGGACACTGTTCAACTTTTAATTAATAAAAGAGAAATTATGAGGAGAATTGCCTCCAAGACGCATTACGAGAGATCCAATTGTTTTAATCATCTGGCCGCAACCCCATTTATTTCACGGCATTGTTTTGCACAATATTTTCTTTAAAAAACATTTCATTTGAACATATAGTTATGAATATTTATTTATTTATTGTGGTATACAAATATTGTACATGGCAGCAAACTAGTTGAATTGAATACAATTTACAATGAATTAAAATAGTATACATGTAAAATACATTAATTTAAGAGAACACATTACAAAATACAAACATACAAGTGAACATATAAAATATAAAATGATTCAATTTTAAGCATAAAACATATAGAAAATATTCCTAATTTGTGGCATGTACTCGTGCTGATTGGACCTTCGAGGTAACAAGAAGTCATAAGATAACCCTTTTTTTTCTTCGACATCTTTAATACCGACATTTCATAAAAAGCAACATCGGGTACAATATATTATTACAAAATGCACTGTTTTTGCACAATAACTGCACCGTTTTCTCATTCAACCATTGTGATTAGAGAATAGTTATCATTGTTATTCCTAATTTCGGGCACTTACTCATAATGATTTAGACCTTCGAGGCAACTTATGAGATAGCCCACTTTCATCCGACATCTTTATATACCGACATTGAACAAGAACAAAACCGTCAACACATGGGCGTATAGGGGAACGTTTTTCTCATGGGGGGTGAGGTATTTTGCCCGTATAATTTTCCTTCCCGACTTTTCACATGACAAGCACCAAAAAAAAAGGTCCTCGGCTTTTTTATGCCCGAAAATGATATGTATTTGATGGTTAAGTCCGATAATAACACGATTTTGTCCGAAAATAGGATTATTTTGCCCGAATGTAACATGGGTTTGTCCGAATATGAAATGTTTTTTGCCCGAATATGACATGATTTGTCCCGAATATGAGACGGTTTCCCCCGAATTTTATGGATTGTTTGCCCGAATATGGCCATTTCCAAAACTCCAGGGGTGCCCAGCCCCCCCCCCCCGCCTTCTACGCCTATGCGTAAACAATTACTCCTGTGATGTTTGTGCATAATATGTGCATCGTGTTCAACTATACCTCGGGGGTAAAAGCACCATTTGCATCAAAGTAGAGCAAGTATATAGATGGTATTTTCTTTTGAAACGTTCTTGAACGGTTTAAGCCCCCTTTTATTTCTGATCTCATGTTCTAGTTGTCTTGTCATCTCTCCCCCCCCCCCCCCCCCCCCCCCAGCCTCTCCTTTGTCTTTTTGTTTTCTCTGTAGAACTTTCTCTTTGAAATTAACGAAGAATCTGATTGTTTTTGTAGTCGATAACTTACAAGCGTTTCAGTTGAATATGACCAAAACGCTTGTTAACAGACGACGGTCAAATAATTATTGTAGCCTGTTCAATGTTCAAAGAAGAAGAAGAAGAAGAAGAAGAAGAGAAGAAGAAGAAGAAGAAGAAGAAGAAGAAGAAGAAGAGAAGAAGAAGAAGAAAGAAGAAGAAGAAGAAGAAGAAGAAGAAGAAGAAGAAGAAGAAGAAGAAGAAGAAGAAGAAGAAGAAGAAGAAGAAGAAGAAGAAGAAGAAGAAGAAGAAGAAGAAGAAGAAGAAGAAGAAGAAGAAGAAGAAGAAGAGAAGAAGAAGAAGAAGAAGAAGAAGAAGAGAAGAGGAAGAAGAAGAACAAAAATAATTATCATGAAAAACGATAGTGATACAAATAATGAAAATAATCATCTTTCAAATCATGCGTGGATAGAACAAAATCGATAAGATCTGTGACATGTACCTGTATACCCAAAAGGTCATATATTCATATTATCCTTATTTCGATTTAACGATAATGAACAATGCATAAGCCAAAGCCGGGAGGAAATTTCATGTACACATGAGTGCTGGTGTGTAACCACGAATTGGAGACTTTTTTTTTTATCTCTCTGAGGGGATTTCCCTTAATAGCTGAGAGCTGTGCAACTATTGATTAACCTTTTCATTTCCGAGTTATCAATAAAATAAAATGATACATTGTAATGTCATGCATCCAGTTGTCCTTGGAATGCCGTAAGGGCAACGAATTGAAATGGGACGTGTTAAAGGTGAATGACAGTAGTGGGAAACGCCCCACCCCAAAAAATTAAATGTACGCTCCATCAGTCGCGGAGACTAATTTTGTCCACGACTGGGGAGCGTCGCCGCGACCTACTGGAGACCAAGGCGACTGAGAGGAGACGTTGCGGAGACGTCTCCGCGACACTACTTGACGTTGCTTGACCCACTTTAGAGACCACGTGACTGAGTTCTTTATCATTTGGTACAGTTTGTTCCTGCTCCCATGGATACGTCGCGGAGAGATTGCAAACCATTTTCGGGTCTCCCAAGTCGCCGCGACTACCGCGGCAGTCGCGGCGACGTCTCCGCCGGTGAGATACGCACTTAAGGTTCGGATTTTACCACACAAGCCCTATTTAGATACTTATTCAACAATATTGATTAATATAGATGTTTTTGGCTACTTTTCCAAAACTGGTATTGGGCTTTAAAGCTAAAGAACAGAGTTGGGAAACGCCACAAGCAGCAAATATAAATTACCGATATACGCATCTTTTTAACACCAACAATGTGAAAGAAAGGCTAAGCAGTCACGGTTCACGCTAACTGATGTAGCGTGAAGCAATAGGTAGCTACTTGCTTCCGGCTAACACGTACGGCGCGCTTGCTTTGACATGGTGGCCGAAGGACAGCGGCGCACATGGAAGTTCAGATCATATTTTTGCATTCAGATTATATCAAATTAACAATACTACATCACAGGGGTGTCGATCCTGGGGGGGGGGGGGGGGGGGGGGGGGCAGGGGGGGGCGGTCGCCCCCCCAATGAAAATATTGGGGGGGCGAACATATCATTTCGCCCCCCCAATAATTCCGAAAATGAGGAAGAAAAAAATCGAGTGATATAATGCCAAAGAGGGGAAAGACACATTTATCAATAATTAATCTTCAAAATAGCCGTTTTTTTTAGTTTGAAAAGGACTGTAAATCTCTTTTTTGCCGCGCGCTTCGCGCGCATACAGTTTCTCATATTGCAACTTTCATTTGGGTTGCGGAAACTCACCTTTTGAAATGTGTTGGGCAGCGTAATTTCTCAAACGCACACCTCAAACGAAGTTTATTAAACCCTCATCTATAGATAGCACACCGTCACAGAAAATAAAATAATCTCGGTACATATGCGCTGAACGCAAATCAAATTGGAATATCATGTCCCCCCACATTTGAAAAAGGAGCAGATTGTCCCCCTCCCTTTGTCATTATGTATGTTTGGTTTCATACCTATATACTTCATATTACGTGAAATTTCTGTCTCAGGTGTGCACCAAATCGCACAATTTCACGCCCAAAAATACAAAAGCTCTCTACTGTGGGAGGGGGACACCCCATCCCACACCCTCCCCCGCTCGGTCGCTTCGCTTCCTCGCAATGTCTCCCCTACACTTTTGAGAAATTGTTGACGCCCTTGCTTAGTTTCATGGGAGCCCAATGCCCTAGACTATATCGATGGCTCTATAGTATACATGATCACGTGGATCCATCTCATGCAAGGCTCAGTCTTTTCCTCGCTATGCCTTTAAAAATACGTTATGAGTAGGTTCACTATTTTATACAATTTTAACACCCATGCTAGGAGCAAATATCTGAAATCTAAAAGCTTCCGGGGGCTCCGCCCCCTGGACCCCCATTATTGTCCCCAAATGTGGGTGCCCCCCAAAGTCAGGTCTTCGAGCCATCAAGACACTTTCAATGAGCGCATAATAAAACTTCCGGGCATGCCAATGTGGGGCTTTTAGCTCTCTCAGTGGTCACTCTGGAAACATTTTCAAATTTCGCCCCCCCCCCCCCTATCTCAAAAACGGATCGACACCCCCTGCTACATCAAATATATTGTTAATTAAGTTTGATCAATAATATGTAATTTAGATTTTTTTCGTAAATTCCCAATGCTGCTTTTTAGCTTTAAATGGATCTAGTAATTGTCGAAACCCACAAAATGTACTTATAACTCAGCGTTTCTCACATACACCGTTGTATTCGTTTTATTAATATAAGCATGGAACCAGTTTCGGTTTTCCACATTTCCCTTTAATTATAAAGATACGTATGATTCAAGTGTTCGGAGTTATAAATCGCTATTGCAGAATTTAAACTGTGTAGAAAGTTGGTGCAATTACTCGGTCATATGACATTCATCAACCATGGCATGTTAGCACATCACTAGTCTTAGTCGACATAATCGCATTACATTAATACATAATTTATTATATCAACCCTTCTTTAGTTTTTGCACTGGTCAAAGCAGTTTGATACTAGATCCCTTTTAAAATTACCTTGCCCAAAGCCGATCAGGACTAGAGATTCGAGACAAGTAACCTATATTACATTGTGTTTCTTTGTAATCGACAGGTGGTAGAGACGAGACACGTGTAGCGTATGACTGGCACTGAATGTCCCAACATTTTAATCTCACTTTTCACTTTCAGATTTCAATTCGTTTAAACATGGACGTATCCGCGTAACAGTATCATGCATGGATTTCATCATTATTAGTAAATATGCGATTATACAGTAGTTCAAACCCCCTGAACAAAGTTATCGGTGGTTTGTATATGCTATTAACAAAAGCGAGAATTTTGCCAGCCATAGCAACATTTAATGTATGCAAGGCTGTATACAATAGAAACGAATGTATTCCTAGCTTGTCATATCGCCAGCCGAAGAAAGCACATTACGTTAACAAGTATTAAAACCAGCCGGTAGCTTTTAATAAAGACACCGTTGGATTTCTAAGTGAGACAAATAATAATCGCTTATTCTTTCTGTATACATTTTCCAAAGTTATCTTGAAGCTCATATGACTATTTCCAACATGAATTCCAACTTTTGAATTACAAAAAGTATCCACGACACATTACGAAATTGGTCGATACCATGTAAGGTAACTGATTACGCATCGATAAACCCCTGTGTGCAAATGTCACGTCATCATTGAAGATCAAAGTTTCCTGACACTTAATGCTCGCCATAAAAATTATTTTGCGATGCGTGCGACAGGTAGAGAACGGGAAGATCGCAATCGTGCGATTCAAATCAATTGACTGGAGATGTCCGAATTGGGGCATTGCCTTCCAGGTTAAGATAAAATCATATTCCATCGAAACAAGGTCATACACACAAAATTATAAATGTTGGAGTTTATTGTCATAATAAAATGTATTACTACAATGTCGTTACGTGATATCTTTGCATGTTATAATCGATAGCATTAACATTATGGTTAAAATAATTAGCATAGTGTGGTATTTTAGTAAAATATGTATTTGTTTGCTACTTGCGAAAAGAATGTTCATTTTAATAATCATATTGAAATAAAAACAATTTTATTTTTATCATTGTTGATTTAGATCAAAATCATGTCGCGTTTGTATATTCTAATTTCAATATAATAATGTGTATTATAAGCCTTTTTGATCATGTGTGTTCTACAAGGCTAACCTGTAAATAACTTCCCTGTACTCCTGTCTTAAAGGGTACCACCACCCAAAATTATATTCTTATAAATGAAAGGTAACATCTTTAGTAGTCCATTCCACGAACAAGTTCAGAAAAATATGTTTCCAGAAAAAACATATACATTGGAGAACGCGTCACCATTCTAAAGCATGCGTTCATGGGTCTGCATATATACGAAGACTACCTTTGTCCAGGGAGAACGGTCCGGGATTCTATTGTCTCCAAACGTACGCTTGAATAGAATTGGTGCACTCTCAAGACGTTGGGCGCATACGGAACCATCATATAATGATGGTTCCGTAAGTGAGGGTAATTAATTGTATTGTTTATGAATTATACAACCCTATGTTTGTGACTCAACAACAAAAACCGCGCCCTTCATTTTAAACTCATAATTATTATTGCGTAACGTTCGCGATGTTTCGTGGCCATAATGAAAGTATTATGACGCAATCGTCATAGAAGCCACACAATTTTGTCGATATAATTATGCACCCTTAATTGCATTATTTTATAAGAGAAAAACGTAGTCATAATTACGAAGCCTTTATTGTATAATCCGTTCATTTATTGAGAGTCAATGGGGGGCATTAGCTCACGATCCTAACACAATCTTCTTCAGAGGAAAACTTCATTATGTGGAACGAAATATTGCTTCAAGAAACATTTTAACATGATTTGAAACACATTTGTACTATACTGATATGATAGTAAATATGATATCACAGCCCATTTACACAGGGGTCAGCATTACGAGAATAAATGTATTATTTAGGAATATATTCCCGGTTTGAAGGGCTAGCATTAGTTCTGCTATGAATAGAGTGCCCTTCGGAAATATTTTTGTTTGTTTGCGAGGAAGAGGAAGTTGAAATGCAGGAAGTATGGCAAGCACACATAATTTTCAAAAAAAGAACGTAGTTCGTTTTTACCAAAATTCGTTAAAAAAACCTTTCGAAACGCCAGACATATTCACCAAATCCTTAAATAAGAAACAAAAAAGAACATATCCACACAATTCCTCAATAAGAAAAAAAAAACGTTGTTTGCTTGATCAAAATCCCTTCAGAAACGCCAACATGACATATCCACCAAATTCTTCATCTAGAACATTCGCGTGCGTTGAATTGCATTCGAGATTTCGCCGATAAGAAAGTCTACACGTACGCAAAAATATACCGAAGTGGCTTTTAAATTATTTTATTCTCGTAATTTCTCTAGTGAATTATGTATTATTTTGTTTGAATAATCGCGCGTACATTTTTTTTAAAAAGAGGATTTAATCTTCCAGGTGGAAAACAGCCTCATACAGTATAATGTAGATTAGATGAGACGTATACACAGTAAAAAAAAATTAAACAACTTTTTAAACAACCAAAAACGCTGTTTTAGCCGGTCCCTCTAACAACGTTGTTTAAAATGTTAAACAACCAAGATCTGGTTGTTCAAAATTTTAAACAATGTTGTTAGAGGGACCGGCTTAAAAAGCCAAAAATGCTGTTTAAGCCGGTCCCTCTAACAACATTGTTTAGAATTTTGAACAACCAACATCTTGGTTGTTCAAAATTTTAAACAACGTTGTTAGAGGGACCGGCTTAAACAGCGTTTTTGGTTGTTTAAAAAGTTGTTTAATTTTGTTTTACTGTGTACATTTTATGCCTACAATTCAAGCATGTTTATAGTATTAAAGATAACTATTAGTTATTCTTTTTCTTCTTTTTAAAAGCACACAAGTTTGAGCAACTAAAATTAATTTGACAACAACATAAATAATTGCCCCCTGTGCAATAAAAATAGAATAAAGGTTTTCCCGTCTATTTTAACACCTTTTTCATTCAATTTTATAAATGTGTACTTTGATTTCGTTCTGAGACTGAAGCCGAGAATGTGCCAATGCCAATTTCAATTTCGTATATTGTCGACCAATTTCATAACAAGTCCATTCAATTGAGTCATTTGTCGCACATTATCGTCCATTACAATTCAAATTCTTCATTCACAGAAGTGTTCAGCAACTGTGACCGACGAATTTGAATTGTAATCGACGAAAAATGGACTGTTGTGTGAAATTGGTCGACAATAGACGAAATTGAAGTTGGCATTGGCACATTCTCGGCTTGAAGTGAAAATGTATACAATTGAATGGAAAAACAAAGTGTTTAAATGGGCGGGAAAACCTATATTATTGGCCAGGTCCTCAAAAAAAAAAAAAAAAAAAACAGTTATAATCATGGGTCCATAATTTTGTAATTCAAATAAGGTCTTATTTCATTCGTATTTTTCTACCTGATTATTGCCCCCATTGTGCGTAAAATACTAGATACTTATGTGCATAAACTGAATATCAAATATACTCTATCCAACAATTTATTGATATCGATGGCGTGCTCTTGCAGGCACCACCACTTCGGGTGCGCATCACTTTGAGTGCGCACTTCACGCACTTGTCGTAGTGACGACACGGATGCTCAGTCATTCAATGGTGGGCGGAGATTCGGAACCGCTAGCACCACTCAGCGCCGAGATGACATACAATACCAGTCTATTCGCTCGACCGGCGGCTAGCTTCAACCCTCAATAATGGGTCTTCACACACCCTACGCGAGCCGAAGTGATATACAGTAATATTATCTCGCTAGCTTCACTCATTCGTACACTACATACGCACTCGCGGCGCCTATAAACTTGATCGTACTCTCATTCCTTCACCATTCTCTGGAAAGCGACCACGACAAGACGAGTTTGGTTGTAATGATATTTTAACTCGCTGCTAGCTTCATATTGATGTACTTATTTCATAGCTAACGCGACAAGCGATCAATTTACGCTTTGGTTCATAGTTTTACCTGCCGATGTTCGCTCGTTGCCTTGTTTGACTAACTTTGACTGGATTTAGTGAAAGGAACTTCTTCTTCATTCAGAAAACTCATTCTGAATTTTTACTTCGCTCGAACAGTACCCAAAGCGGTCGCCTTTTGCGCTGTGTTTTCTTTTCTCTACATATTTATCTTTGATGTGTAAGAGTTACTGCACGTTACCTTTTTGTCCAGCGAGATATAGGTTCGTGAAAAGTAAATAAGTTGCGAATTCTTTTAAACATTCATTATATCATCTATTAAATGTATGATTTTTATTTGTTTTATTTGATTATTTCAAATTAATTGTATTTGATAAAATGCATATGTTATCGTGTTTTCCTTTGTAACACAGTCTGTGTCAATTAGACGGAGAACTCCGTGATTATAATAAAGATGGTGTTCTTTATCTTAAACTTATCTAATTGATCACATGCATTGTTCCTATTATTATCTGAAAATTATAACGTCAAGACCGATATTGCGTTAAATTAAGGGGGGATATTTTGAACCCACAAATTTATTGTTAACTTATGCTCAAAACACGTTCTTAAATTAATTTAGAAATTGTTGACATCGTATGTAGTTTATACTTGTTTTACTTGTTACTTGTTACTTGATGTATTATGTATTGTCATACTTTGTAAATGCTACACAACTTAGCAAAGTGGCTACAGTATGTGTGTATAGAATTAACGTTTTAATTTAATTCAAATTTAAAATGGCAATCGATACTTTAATGATCGATTAACAAATGAGCTACGTTCATCCTGTGTACTGTGTAGAATTATCGATATATATATTTCATATTTCATAGGTAACCATGCACGAATTATAACGGAAAATCAAATCAACAATCAATTTTCGAATCTAACTATTATTAGATTAATACATTATCTGTGTTTCCGTATTAATTTGTTATTTTGCAGCTTATTAGATTGATAACAAAATTAAGAAACGTTTTATTAAGTACAGTAACAACATTGCTTGTTAACGACTTAAAAAGAACTTCAAGTATCAACTCTTTGAATCTAACTATAAGTCGATTAACGGAATTGGGTCTTTGCTATCGATGTCATTTGTATAATTGTTATTGACAAAATATTAATGAAATGCTTCATAGCGAAATTAAGAAATGTTGTATAAAGTAACAATATTGTTTGTTAGCGACACGAGCTCAAACTTCAAGAGCCAACTCTTTAAATCTAACTATTATTCGATTAACAATTTCCAGGTATTTTGTCTTTGTATTTTGTCAAATCATCAACAAAATATTAAAGGGATCAGGACACAGGTAACATTATCAAAATCCACAAAAATTATTTATAACTCTAGCAATTATCGCATGCCTCGTTCTATTTATATTACCAATACAACCATGGAATAAGTTTTAGTTTTATGAATTTCTCTTTAGTTAAAAAGATATTTATGATTGAAGTGCTCGGTTTTGACACTCTCCACTGGAGGATTTAAAAGTTTGTATAAAGTCAGCGAACTGAGTTAGCCAATATCACTTTGCATTTGCGTTCATAACTCAGTTAAGCGACATTCATTTGCCATGGATTTTTCACACATCGCTCAGTGGACAGATCAGGGGGGCGTTGCATAAAACTCAAAACGCAAAGTTGCGTTTGATTTTCGACGCAAGTCTCCAAAAATCAAACGCAACTTTGCGTTTGATTGCAACTCTGTTGCATAAAGTCTTTAGCATGGAATCAAACGCAACTTTGCGTTTGATCCGAATGATGTTTATGCAACGCTCAGTTGCGATCGAACGCAAGTTGCGTTTGATTTGGCGTTTATGTAACGCCCCCCAGATTACATAAATACACGTTAATTTAATCAAACCTTCTGCAGATGCTGCACATGTCGACGAGGTAATACTAGATCCCTTTAAATGCTTGACAATGCAATCCAGAAACGGTTTATCAAGTAACACAATCAATTGTTTGTGTTTCTAAATAAAAAAACAAAATAAGAATCAACTCTTCTAATCTAACTATTAATGACTTTGTTTCCTCCCGTCTTAGTTTGTGTATCGTATAATTATCGAAGAAAATAAATCAATTAAGAAACTTGTCATCAACTAACGAAATTGTTTGTGTTTCCATATTTGTATTTTGCAGAAGTTTACCAACTGCAAACTGCAAGAGGAGAATACGCTTCGTAACGACATCACACACTCTACCACGCTGCAACATCACCGACATCTTCATCTGCAGCGACGTCGACTTCAGTAATCCATCAAGTCAACGAAGAACATAATACAACAAGCAGACGTCCGAAGGCAGACATAGTATATAACTACCATCGATTAGAGCAACGACAACCGATAAGAGACCAGTCGAGAACAAATCTTACATTTTAAAAAATGAAGTCGATTTACCAAGCCATGCTCGCCGTCCTCGTCGTCCTCGTGTGTCTAGCGTGGTCGTGTCAAGCGTTCGCCTTCGATCAGGAAGATATAAGGAGAGCGGAGGGGGATGATATGCTGACCGACGAGGAGTTATACGAATTGATTCAGACTTTTGCAAACGGTGAGTAAGAACAGATAAAATAGTAACTTCCAAATCCACCCCTTGTTTTAGAATCAGGCGATTCCATGACCATATTGTATTTGTGAGGGTATAGAGCTCGCATGTATCCGGATAAATTAAACGAGTTTTACTTTTGTGAGCAAGGGCCCACTTGAAGCTGTCTATTTTCCTCTTTTTCATTCCCGGTCTTCTTTTATTGTTTAATGTTGTATTGCTTTGTATTATGTGACTGCTGTAACATTTTTAAATATTGGCCAAATAAATGATAATGATCACAACGACATAACCTTGTTCCCTACTAGATTTTGAAATCCCAATATAGTATATACAAATGTATTAGGACCAGGACCCAACATGCAAGTTCACATAGAGGCATTAACCCGTTCCCTTAGACATTCTTAAAAATGTTCATAGACTTTGTACAATATAGCCTACCATTTGTTTCAGGCATGTAAGGTTCCCGGACTAGACAAAGGGTTAACAGGTGTGAACGCTTGTCCTTATTCCACTTCTTCAGTTAATTTATGAGTCAGAAAATCTACTTTGATAAAATAATTATATAACATGTTACCTCTGAGTGCCAAAATCAATAGAATTCACTTGACCAACAGGACTGTATTGGTAAAGCTGACATTTAGTAACCAAAACCTGCACAATAACAAGTCATTACAAACTAATAGTTAGAACTCCGCAATGCCCGAAGGGTATATAAAATTACAAGCGACTAAGTAAAAATCCTGTTATCATTCAAAAAGAGCTATTAAAACACAAGAGGGCGTTCTCTAAAAAAGCATGGGTTTCAACCATTTTTCATACAAAATTACGGATGTGATGTTTTTTTGAAATAATGATAAAATAGAAAGATCATCAACAACTATTTTAAAAACCTCTTTTTGAAATTTTTTGAAAAAGTATAAGCATTTTTTAATATTTTTTTTTAAATCATCGAATAAATCTGGGCCCCAGATTTATTCCGATCGGATATATTTATTAATATTTCAGCCGTTTCTGAACCGATTTTGATCAAATAAAGTTTATTCTCCCATTAAAATTGTATGCTCTTTCAAATTTTACACTCAGTTTTTCATTATCTCACACAAACAATTGTTTCGTGCATCGCCCTCTATACAGGGTGGCCCCAAAAAATGGAACGGGGCACTTCCCAAAATATAGTAACAAAATGATTATGTCCATTGAATAGGGTGTCTTAGGTGTCCAATGAAAAACGATACCAAGAACAGTAATTTTGGTTGTGTAGTTTTTGTTTTAGGGCACTCTGAGTGACACCATGTCAGGTTCCATTTTTTGTCAATTCTTACCAAATCAGGGCCTGATAAATCGCACTTACTGCCCGGCATAGCATCGAACAACGAGCAATACGCGCGCTATTGTTAGTGTGCATTCAGCTGTGTGCCGAAAGAATGGGCATGGTTGTTCGACGCTATGACGGGCAGGAAGTGCGATTTATCAGGCACTGACTTGGTAAAAATTGACAAAAATGAGAACCTGACATGGTGTCACTCAGAGCGCCATAAAACAAAAACTACACGACCAAAATGACTGATCTTGGTATCGATTTTCATCTGATGGACATAATCATTTTGTTACTATATTTTGGGGGCCACCCTGTATAGCAATGCAACAATACTTTTGAACAAATAACGGAAATAATAATTGGAGTATAAACTAGTTCATTTGATATCGTGGAGGAAAAAAAATAGTGAAAGTCTGAACTTAACAATCGTTACATGAAGACATATCCATGTCAATAACATGCATGTGCGCACCTGCCAGTGAATTTTACTGCATTTTGGGGAGTCAACTCTCTACCTTGGCTTTAAGGTCATTGTTTTTAAAATTACTAAATTTTGCAACACTATCAAGGACAAGATCTGAACTTCAAATGCCGGAAACTATCAGCTAAATTGCGTATTGAATTGCTTATTAATTATCGCATGAATTATTTTCTGATGATGCTTATCTCAGCAATGAATGGAATACTTGACATAGTGTTTTACTTTTGCACAAGTCGTTTTTTCCGGCTTCTTTTTCGTTATATCAAATTATACACGATTGTTTTTTTTTTATACGGGAGGGATAGATTATACCCCCCCCCCCCCCCCCCCCCGCACCTACTTACTTTATTCCTCAAATGAGGGCAGTTTGGATTTGAAGACTATAGGTAGGAAGATTGACCTTTATATAGCATATAAGAGACAAGTTGTATGCATTATATAAAGGCCTCACTATACGATGGCGTAATGCCGGGGGAGGGGGGGGGGGTGGGGGGGGGGTGGCATGGGGGCACGTGTCGTGCTTCCCCCCCCCCCTAAAAAAATAACTTTATAAATACTTTATAAAAATAACGAAATACAAAGAGTATGCACCCAAATACTCGCGGGCCCCCAATCAGTCCGACCACGTTAGACCACTGAATGCCCCAAACCGGGTGTTATATCTTATTTTCTAGGTAGGACGCAGGTAAGCGTGTGGGGGAGGGGGGGGGGGCAAAAAGGGAGGACATGTTCCCCTAACTGCCCTCTTACTGATCCTCTTCTGCCCCCTTCCCCCTATTTTAGGTACGTCACATTTTTCGGCCGACTGGGCACAGTTGTTTGACCTTTTGCATCCAATAATTATTTTTCATACGTGTATTGATTTGCACGTGCGTTTTGCCTTTGTGCAGTTTATTAAATTTGCTATATATGGAAATTGTCATCACCCCCCCCCCCCCCACCCCTATTTATTTCTCACTCTCTCACTTTCTATCTCTCTATATATTTATCACAAATTATATGTATGTCTGTCTATATAATTATCTATACACCTATTTACATGTCTTTCTTCTGCATAACTACCGTATGTATAATAATGATATGTATGCCTTCTTGTCTACCTTTGTTTTGAAATACATACATACATATGCACCCTATTCTTTATCTCCCCCTCTATCTTGTTATTGTCTCTCTATCTATCTATCATTTGTCTATATAGTTGTTTTAATGGGTTTATCTTTCTCCCACCCCCCCCCCCCCCCCCCTCTCCCTCTCGCTGTATGTAAAATTTTCTTTTTGCTAAAATATAATTATCCAATGTATAAAGTGACACACACAATATGGCATGGACATTAAGAAAACGAAATTTGATAATTGGTTAACTATGTGGGTTTTTTTCAAATTAATAAAGTCGTAAGCGTGGGCATGGTGGATCGGTTATTAAAGCCCATTGGGCAGGCCAATCCTGGGCCCCGTTGCATAAAGAGATACAATCGATTGTAAGTTACAATTGATTGTAAATCAGATTTGCGCATTTGGAACACATGAATCGGACTTACAATTAATCGTAACTTACAATCGATTATATATTTTTCTGCAACGAGGCCCTGGACAGGTTACTTAAAGGGACTTAGTATCATTTTCCAAATCCAAAAAATCCAATTGGAATTCTAGCGGTTCCCTCATACCTTGTTGTATTTGTATTAACAATAAAAGCATGGGACAGGTTTCGTTTTTTCGAATTTCCCTTTCGTTAAAAAGATATTTACGATTTATGTACAAAGTAAGTACAAAGAGTTAATGAATATCACTTTGCATTTTTGCTCATATCTCAGCAAAAAAACATCCAATGAACGTGACATGTTCACACATATACTTTGTGGACATATCAGATCACTCCAAAATACATTTTATTAATCACTCATCACTTTTTGCACTTGTCAACAAAGTTATTAGATCCCATTAAGAAATATGTCAATTTCAAGCTCGTTTCTCTCCATCTCACGCTCTATTTTTTTTTTCTCTCTAGGCATGTCTTACAATGGGGTCCGATAAGCATCTTGGGCTGGCCAACATGGACAACTGGAGAATGATGAAGAACATGAACATATTGCAATAACTTATTCATCAATAAAAACTCTTTAAACCATTGTGGACCGATACAATGTATTCTAACCAGGTGCCGCGGAACCGGGGGGTTGGGGGGCTGCAGCCCCCCCCCCCCCCCCACTTTTTTGGCTTAAAACAAAGAAATACATAAGCATAAAATAACAATTATTATAACAATTACAATTTCGTCAGCCCCCCCCCCCCCCCACCCCCCTCCAATTTCAAAACCTTTCCGCGGCTCCTGCTATCTGTCTAATGTTCTCTTCCCATTCCCTATTTTTGTCTAGGCATGTCTAAATGAGGATCCGTTAAGCATCTTGGGCTGGCCAACGTGGACAACTGGCGGACGATGAAGAATATGAACATAATTATTGCAATAACTTATTAATTATTAATGAAAACTCTATAAACGATTGTAGACCGATACAATGTATTCTTATTATCTAATTTTCTCTTCCCATTCCCTATTTTCTAGGCATGTCTAAAAGGGGATCCGTTAGGCACATTGGGCTGGCCAACGTGGACAACTGGGGGATGATGAAGAATATGAACATATTGCAATAACTTATTGATTAATGAAAACTCTATAAACGATTGTAGACCGATACAATGTATTCTTATTATCTAATTTTCTCTTCCCATTCCCTATTTTCTAGGCATGTCTAAAAGGGGATCCGTTAAGCACCTTGGGCTGGCCAACGTGGACAACTGGCGGATGATGAAGAATATGAACATATTGCAATAACTTATCAATTAATCTTTAAACCATTCTAGACCGATACAATGTATTCTAACTATCTAATTTTCTCTACCCATTCTCTTCCTATTTTCTAGGCATGTCTAAAAGGGGATCCGTTAAGCACCTTGGGCTGGCCAACGTGGACAACTGGCGGATGATGAAGAATATGAACATATTGCAATAACTTATCAATTAATCTTTAAACCATTCTAGACCGATACAATGTATTCTAACTATCTAATTATCTCTTCCCACTTTCTCCCTATTTTCCAGGCATGTCTAAAAGGGGATCCGTTAAGTACCTTGGGCTGGCCAACGTGGACAACTGGCGGATGATGAAGAATATGAACATATTGCAATCAATTATTTATTAATGAAAACTCTTTAAACCATTCTAGACCGATACAATGTATTCTAACTATCTAATTTTCTCTTCCCATTCCCTTCCTATTTTTCTAGGCATGTCTAAAAGGGGATCCGTTAAGCACCTTGGGCTGGCCAACGTGGACAACTGGCGGATGATGAAGAATATGAACATATTGCAATAACTTATCAATTAATCTTTAAACCATTCTAGACCGATACAATGTATTCTAACTATCTCATTTTCTCTACCCATTCTCTTCCTATTTTCTAGGCATGTCTAAAAGGGGATCCGTTAAGCACCTTGGGCTGGCCAACGTGGACAACTGGCGGATGATGAAGAATATGAACATATTGCAATAACTTATTGATTAATGAAAACTCTATAAACGATTGTAGACCGATACAATGTATTCTTATTATCTAATTTTCTCTTCCCATTCCCTATTTTCTAGGCATGTCTAAAAGGGGATCCGTTAAGCACCTTGGGCTGGCCAACGTGGACAACTGGCGGATGATGAAGAATATGAACATATTGCAATAACTTATCAATTAATCTTTAAACCATTCTAGACCGATACAATGTATTCTAACTATCTAATTTTCTCTACCCATTCTCTTCCTATTTTCTAGGCATGTCTAAAAGGGGATCCGTTAAGCACCTTGGGCTGGCCAACGTGGACAACTGGCGGATGATGAAGAATATGAACATATTGCAATAACTTATCAATTAATCTTTAAACCATTCTAGACCGATACAATGTATTCTAACTATCTAATTATCTCTTCCCACTTTCTCCCTATTTTCCAGGCATGTCTAAAAGGGGATCCGTTAAGTACCTTGGGCTGGCCAACGTGGACAACTGGCGGATGATGAAGAATATGAACATATTGCAATCAATTATTTATTAATGAAAACTCTTTAAACCATTCTAGACCGATACAATGTATTCTAACTATCTAATTTTCTCTTCCCATTCCCTTCCTATTTTTCTAGGCATGTCTAAAAGGGGATCCGTTAAGCACCTTGGGCTGGCCAACGTGGACAACTGGCGGATGATGAAGAATATGAACATATTGCAATAACTTATCAATTAATCTTTAAACCATTCTAGACCGATACAATGTATTCTAACTATCTAATTTTCTCTACCCATTCTCTTCCTATTTTCTAGGCATGTCTAAAAGGGGATCCGTTAAGCACCTTGGGCTGGCCAACGTGGACAACTGGCGGATGATGAAGAATATGAACATATTGCAATAACTTATCAATTAATCTTTAAACCACTCTAGACCGATACAATGTATTCTAACTACCTAATTTTCTCTTCCCAATCCCTATTTTCTAGGCATGGCTAAAAGGGGATCCGTTAAGCACCTTGGGCTGGCCAACGTGGACAACTGGAGAATGATGAAGAACATGAACAGACTGAGGAACCTCCTGCAGTCTGGTGGCAAGCGATCGGAGCTGCAGCAGTCGCCGGTATCTCAGTGAAGAAGACGTGTTAGACCTATGTAAGTTTGATTTACTTATTAGTAATAGCATGGGGTTCTTTCACAAAGACTTTAAGTTTTACTTAACATTATTGTAGGTTAAAAGTTGTAGCCTTGAAATAAAGCATTGGAGCTGCAGCATCATTCACCGGTAAACATCTCAGTGAAGAAGACATGTTAGACCTATTTAAGTATGATTTACTTATTAGTAATAACCTGGGGGTTTCTTTCACAAATACTTAACCATGTTTAAGTTGGGCTTAAATTATGGAAATCCGTTAGTTGCTTTGTATATACTTGCTGATTAGAAACAGTTTTATTCAGGCATAACAAGATCCATTGTATTCCTCAGTTACCATGGTTACCATATCAAGGCAAACAACGAGGTACAAGAGAAGTGTTATAGCTCCAAGTGATTTTGGTTGAATTGGTTGAATTTTGGTTGACAAAGAAAATTGTTCACTTTTAAGTTTAATTTAAAAATAATGGTAGGCTATATATAGCTGTAGCATTATAATAAAGCACATTCACAAGCTGCAGCAACATGATGCAAATATTAGGACTTTAAGTAAAATTTACATCATGTACTTAGTCATAAATGGTAGAAAATCGACCACTTTTATTTGTAATATTTCTGGTACATATTTGGCAAGGCAATAAGGATTATTGATTCAAATCTCCAATAGCGTTGTAATGCCTGAAGAAAACACGTATATTAGACCGGTACGAATTGTCAAATTCAAACTAGTCAATTATCTTATTCTTGTTTTACAAATGGTTTTCCATTTTGATTGTCGTGGTACTATTATCTTTTCATATTTTAACTTATCTTTATAATTAATGGGTATCGAGAAACGATAAGCCTTTTATATTTATCATGTTGTTTTATTTGTTTACCTGTTAAAAGGATAGTTTAGTTTTGGTAAAGAGAGTATAGTTTTGGTCAGACTGAATTTTAGTAACCAAAACCTGCACCATTACATTACAAACTAATAGTTATAATTCCACCATGCTCGAAAGGAATAATTCCACCATGCTCGAAGGAATACAAAATTACAAACGACTAAGTAAAAAGCCTGTTATAATTTTAAAAGAGCCGTTAAAACTCAAGAGCGCGCTTTCTAAAAACTTATGGGTTTTCACCCATTTTAATTAAATATTGTGCATGTGACGTTTTATTGAAATAGTGATTAGATAGAGAGATAATCAACAGCTATTTAAAAACCTCTTTTGTCAGTTTTTGGAAAGAGGAAGCATTTAAACAAAAACATGTTAACCGCTGGTTCAACATTATTGTGGGGCTCCACAATTATTACAAATGGCTATGTTTATGGTTATTTCAGCCGTTTCTGAACCGATTTTGATCAAATAAAGTTTATTCTGTCATTAAAATTGTATACTCTTTCAAACACTCAGTTTTTCATTAACTCACAAAAAAAATATTTTGTGTAGCGCCCTCTATACCAAAACTCGTTAATCACCAAGATAATTTATGCACTTTAAATAATTACACCTTTTATTTTGTCTTTGTTTGTTTCACTATAGATGGAACCATACAGCAACTAAGAACAACAACACCAACACCTATACACAACCGGCTGAAGGATCGTCAGAAATGCCTGGAAAATTTGTTTGTAATCACCCAATCGTCTGTCAACTTTTTGAAGAGATTCTATACCTTTATGGTTTACGATTTACGAGGAAGAAAACACCATTTAATTTGTTTTCGTTGGTTGTGACTTGACTTATAAGTTTTGCACGCACTGAATCAGTAATATCAATTTAGTAAACCTTATAGTCTATACAATATCCTTCATGATAATCTTGAATGCGAAATGACAAAGGTAATAACACTTATATCAATTACTCAATTCAAAAATGAAACATCTGCCATGATGTCTTTAAAACCTTTTACGCGCGTGTAATTCAAGATTTTAAACAAACATGACATCATCAAGTTTACCCTAAGGGTTCGCCCCAATTAGTCAGGATTACATATCTGTGTAATCTTGCCGATGCATGTTATCCTGAAGATATTATGCTGTTTTTGTATAAGTTATTTATAAATATCATGCCTATGGGAACCTCGCGGTCTATAATCCAAATTTAATGGGATTTCAGAATCTCGAAGAGAACGGCTTAATACATGTAGTATAATAGAGTAATGTAAAATCGAAACACGAACATTCTTGTGCAATATATATGAATAGTATTAATGAATCAATGTTACTTTGCAGAATATGTAACAGCGTTAAGAAAATATGAAATATATAATCAAAACACAAACAATTATAGGCAAAATGTATTAATGGTATCAATAGTAATTTAAAGAAATAAGTTAAAGCGTTGCGAAATTTAATAATTTTATATAGAATCAAAATACAAACAATGGTGCGCAACATGTATTCATCATGTTAATAGTATTATTGTATCAATGACCCAATATTAGTTTGCATATTTTGTAACAGCGTTGAGAAAATGATTTAGAATGAACACACAAAAGACCAGACTTGTGCAATAGTAATTATTAAATAATATAAACGACTTAACATTAGTTTGCAGAATAGGAAACATCGTTGTGGAAATCAAATAATTATTGGTATTATTCATCATAAAGAGCAAAGATGTGAATTCATTCCTCGTGTAATATATAATTATATTTTGGTTTTATAAAATATGGAAATGTTGTTGTTTTTTCGTATGAGTTTCGTTATATAACACATTACTCTACAACAATGAAAACTTATGGAGACAAACTTGATGAGATATTAATTTTATTAGACAATATTTGATGCTTTATTTTGCTGTTGTGAAAATGTAAGACTCTTTAACTATACTGTTGCCGACTGTATTACTCTACGAAACAATTATGGTAAATAATTAAATATGTTTACAATATTATGCGTATGTACATACTTGAATGCAAATAAGAAAGATATATATCTAACGATTAAAATATTGTACAATGTATCGACTCAGTTTATAGAACATATGGAAAGAAGAACCAAATTATGGTAATGTTATTTCGTTATATATTGTGATTTTAGGACGTGAATATCTCATTTATCTCTCTAATTCTCCATTAGTGATTTTATGTTCTTATCAATATTCACCCGAGAATGTATTTTTTATGAATTCGGTATTCTTTACTGTATGCTTAGTATATAATTATGTATTTTGTATTTATCATTTAAGCAAGATTTATGATTAGCATAGCATCAGTAAAAGATGCTAGGAAATTGTACATGTTACATAAAATGTACGTATTAAAATGATCAACATATTATTCACCATTCTCTACTTGTTTTGGATGGGATAAATCATTTATTCGTTCTAACTTTTTGCCTAGAATATTTGTTTTTCTTAATAACATGTTTATAGAGCGAAATGATAATAATGCAGTGGTGTATCTAATATATATCAAAGTTGTATATAAATAAAAGCTGTATGGTAAATTGATTGCAGCCTAATATAATCCAATTAATAACATTGAATACGACATTCAATATAAAGCGCGAGAACAAAAGAATCTGTCATCGATTATATATTCTTAGTAAAGATTGGGAATTTAGTTGCCCATTCTAACCGCAGTCTGCCCACCCCCCCCCCCCCCGGGCCCCCACCCCAACTCCCTTTCAAATGTAAAAAGTAATAAGGCTGAATTATGTACATTCTAGAGTATTACTGAACAATTATGAACAAAATCAAAGCGTTTTATTATTCTGATATGTTAAGTTAATGTTTATGATGGAAATTATGTTTTCAAAAGGGGTACAATAAAAACATACAAACTTTATTTTTCTGGAATTTTGAAAGGTTGAGAGAAAAAAAAAACACGATTATATTTTTTTTTCTGAAAGAAAAAAAACAATCATAGTGCCTATTACCTTGTTCCGAATTGTAGTCCTTCATGTATAGACATACATTCTGATCATCTTTTGAGTTTTACGCCGCACAACTGGTCACGGCATTTCCGTCTACAGACAGTCCGTCTAAAACATAGTTGACATGTCTAATTTCAGTTTTGTCTACTCCCAATTTAGTCTAATCGCAATTTATTTGGTCTACACACAGTTCGTCTGCTCAACATGCCCGTCTATCTTTTCGTCTAACGATATTATGCTCGGCTTGTATTACAAATGTCGTCTATTTGGCAAGATTGTCTAACCATGAAAACTTAAAACCGCCGGTAGAGCCGCAATGAGGATGTTACGTCATGCGAAGATGTTGACCAGAACCATGACTGGCAATGAGACCAGATATAGACAATAGTTTGACTATTGGACAAACTCTTGTGGCTTGTCAAAGAATCAAAGTTAATGTCCGGCGTAATAATGTGTAGACAAATATAATCATGATGTCTGGCGTATGCGTTTATACAAAATGAAATTAGACGAATAGAAGTTAGACAAATTGCCATTATACAAAATAAGTTTTAGGCAAACTGGGTTTGGAAAGAATCAAAGTAGACGAATTGGGTTTAGCCGAAATGACATTACACAAGATGAGGTTAAGACGAATTGGGTTTAGACGAAATGACATTACACAAGGCGAGTTTTAGACGAACTTGGTTTAGACAAAATGACAATTCACCACACTACTTATATACCTTTGTCAAGCACCTGATACACATTGCAAGAATCAATAAAGTGGGATCAGATTGTAAAATATTAATTCACATATTTGCAAGATTCTCTTGGATCGTCTTTTTGTGTGCTTATGTTGCGTGTCTTTGAAATGCGGGGTTTATTTCCTCTATTCGTGGTTATTTACCGAACAAGATTTAAAGGGATTTAGTAACATTGTTGACATGTGCAAAAAGTAATGAGTGGTTGATACAATGTATACACCGGCCAATAGAATTTGCCCGTTAAGGACCAATTAGGAACAACTCGCTCATGCGAGATAACGCGGTTTGGAGCCGCATGAGAGCATAAATAGGAGTGTTTTACGTTACTTTTATATCACTTGACAAAGTATTGCAGTAGCATACGAAACGTCGCGATCTTTCAGATTCAATGTTGACCATACATTGCGAGACAAACGAATATCACTAGCGATATTATTTCCGATGTATATTGTTGTTATCTGATATGTCCACTGGGTGTTGTGTGAAAATTACTAGTTAAATGGACGTTATATGGCCGAGTAATTAGCACAAATGCAAAGTGATATTCACTAACTCATTGCACTCACTTTGTACACGGTTTTCATGGTCCAGTGGATAATTTAACATCTGAACACTTCAATCGTAAATATCTTTTTAACGAAAGGGAAATTTGAAAAACCGAAACCTGTCCCATGCTTCTATTGTTAATACGAATACAACAAGATATGAGGGAACCGCTAGAATTCCAATTGGATTTTGAGGATTTTGATAATGTTACTAAGTCCCTTTAATATAAACCTTCTTCCTCACTTCCTCCTTTCCTCTCGTTCGACTCTCATCGATTCCTTCTCTAATTCCAAAAAAAGAGATCTAAAGACTAAATTACAACCTGTACAATAGCAATCAAAAGTGATCTAGATATGCAAACAGAAAATAGAAAATGACCTACATTATACAAGTTACTGGACTATATTATGCGAACAGAATACAGACGGTGCGAAAGAAAACATGACAGGGGGGGGGGGGGGGTCACGATAAGAGGGAAGTGATGATAGAAAGAGGGTGAATGTGGGAGAGAGAACATGAGTAAAGAGGAGGGTGTGGTCGCGGATTTGATCCGGCCGTTGCATCAGTCCGGGCTGTACAATTTAGGGGGTGGCTGCTAACTTCAATTTCCATGGGTTTAGCCACCAAATCTAACCATAGCCACCAAATATAACTATAGCCACCAACTCTAACCATAGCCACCGAATCTAACATATAGCCACCATATTTAGAGTAAGAGTTAGGGTTAGCTTTGTTCGCAACCATATTTTTGAAAATTGAAGTTAGCAACCAAAAATAATATATCGGCACCTCGGACATGCGCGCGGAACTTGTCCGCCCGGACTAATCCCGCGGCCGGACTATTTCTGCTCCCACACCGGGGGAGAAATTAGGGGGTAACCTCGCTAGTCATGAGGACCGCTAGTCATAAGGACCGCTAGTCATAACGCGAAAAGGGGGTCGCTATTCATAAAGGCATAAGGACCGTTATTCATAATTTGAGATGAGGGCCGCTATTCATAATTCACATTGAGGGTCATTACTCATAAGGACCGCTATTCATAATACAAAATCGGGGTCGCTATTCATGAACATGAAGAAGGAGCGCTAGTCATAATCTATATTGGGGGTCACTACTCATAAGGACCGCTATTCATAATACGAAAAGAGGGTCGCTATACATAATATGGAATGAGGACCGCTACTCATAATACGGATTGAGGGTCGCTATTCATAATATGAGAATATGAGCGGTCCTCTTCTCGTATTATGACTAGCGACCCTCCTCTCGTATTATGAATAGCGACCCTCATTCCATATTATGACTAGCGACCCTCTTCTCGTATTATGACTAGCGACCCCATTCCGTATTATGAGTAGCGGTCCTATTCTCGTATTATGAATAGCGACCCTTTTCTCGTATTATGAATAGGGATCCCTATGAATAAAGACCCCGATTTTGTATTATGTTAAGCGACCCTCTTCTCACATTATAAATGGCGACCCTCTTCTTGGATTATGAATAGCGGTCCTTATGAATAATGACCCTTATGAATATTGACCCTCTTCTCAAATTATGAATAGCGGTCCTTATGATTAGTGGTCCTTATGACTAGCGGTCCTTATGAATAGCGGTCCTTATGACTAGCGAGCGGACCTCGAAAACACATGGGAGAGTAGTAGAAGTGACAATGAGAGAAAAAAAAAAGAGAGGGGTGGTATAGAGGGGTGAGCTTTAGGGGGATATTATTATTATTGTTCATTTCACATTGTTCATTAACATCAATTTTACTAGAGTTGGGGTTTGGGTCAATAGTGTTTTAAGGTTGTTACATCTATTATTTGTTTAACTAAATAAACTCTTAATAACCATGCACCCTGATCATGAATTAAAGGGATCCATTAAATTTGTCAAAATTTAGCAAAAATCACTTGGAGCTTTGACCTTGCGTCTACCTTGTTGTTTGGCTAATGCTAACAGAAGAATGAAATGGTTTATGATTGTTTAAATGTTTCCCTAATTATGGAGATATTTAAGATTGAATTTTAAAGCGTCTGTATACGCTTTTGACTGTAGTAGTATTCGGAGACTAAATCCTAAAGAAATATATTTGGATGATTATACATTCATCCATTCATCCATTCCACCATCAACGAAAGAAATGTGTGTCTTAAAAAACTCTTATTATTCTGCGAACAAACATCCATGGGACTGCAAACGCAGACTAGTTATAGTTTTATAGAAACTATAAGCACCCATTATGATACTAGACAATAGAGCTTGTCTCCCTCTGCAGACCCTTGAACACATAATTGTACATGATGATGAGTTTTCAAATTAAGATTATCATA
The DNA here is from genome assembly GCA_037951105.1 of Echinarachnius parma. Lineage (NCBI taxonomy): Eukaryota > Metazoa > Echinodermata > Echinoidea > Clypeasteroida > Echinarachniidae > Echinarachnius > Echinarachnius parma. The sequence continues at coordinate 62,974 of JBAMJV010002649.1, forward strand.
ATATTTTTCTGGAAACCAATTTTTCTGAACTGTTTGGTGGAATGGACTACTATAACTATTATCTTAAATATTAAAGTGATTAGATCAAGTTATTAGATCCCCTTAAGATAAGATTCGAAAAAACACATACATTTTTAATCAAAACAAGTCTTGTTACATCATAGTCTGTTAAAAAACGGAGGAGATAAAATCATTTTACTAAATGAATGTCGAGGGCGTTGACTTTTATTCAATTCAATTCAATTCAATACAATTCCCCCTGAGGAATTGTTTTTTTTATTCCACAAATCATTAAAACAAAATATAAGAAAAGCAAGAAGTATATACAGTAAAACATGAGTAAACAAAAAACAACCATAACAAAGAGACAAAAGAATGGAAAATTTAATGAATGTGGAGGGATCAGATGAAGTTTTGATAAAAACTTATGGGTATGATCCCTAGATAAAATATCGATTAAAAATTACAATAGATTTAAATAAAGTTAAAGTTACATTGTCATACATAAAATGACACCGAGACATAACACAAATATAAGATACATAGAAAGTTGAATTATACTATTATAAAATAATTGTATAAGAATAAACAAATTGTCAAGATTAAAACTTACATAATAAAAAAGATTTCAATTTATTTTAAAAAGATTTCAATGATACACTCTCCTTTATTTCTTCTGGCAAGCCATTCCATAAAGGTGGACCCCTATACGTAATAATAGAATGAGAAAATTGTGTGCGTCCATAAGAAACACGAAGGTCCGATTTAGATCTTGTATCGTTATTATGTAATCAGAGTTTTGAATAAATAACGAATGAAATAACTCAGGTAATAATTTTTTGGTGAAATAAATACATACAAATACCGAGATTATATTCATGAAGTTGAAAAATGGGTAAAACCTTCAATTTTATAAAAAGGGGTTTAGAGTGAGATAAATAAGAAGAGTTTGTTATTATTCTAACAGCTCTTTTCTGTAGTTTAAACAATCGATCTAAAGGAAATTTTTGCAGCATCCCCAAAGTATAATACCATAATTCTCGTAGCTTATTGAAAATACCAATATTTCTTGTAATTGTCTTTATAACGTTATTAACATGACTTTTCCATTTCATTTCCTCATCTATAGAAACTGATACAAACTTAACAGCTTTCACCTGTTCAATGTGTACATTATCAATCAATAATTCTACATTTGGTATATTATATAGACGTACTACAAAATATCATAAAATGTGTTTTCAAAACATCTAAAACCAATTTATTAGCTGCTGCAGGTCTAGACTTAAATTTCAACTGATTATGAATACAAAAACCGACCCCACCCCCTCGTTTGTGTTTGCGTTCAAGACCAATATATGTATATTCATTAAACATATTCGGGGGCAAGAAACTACTATTTAACCAAGTTTCAGTCAGTGGTAAAGCATTAAATTGGCGTTTAATTTGTTTTAAAAACATTTCTATTTCACTGTAATTTGTATTCAAGCTTCTACAATTTAAGTGTAATAATGAGAATGCGTTCAAATTAGGGAGAAGCACGTTATTTAATTCTTGAATAGAGAATCTACTATCATTACTAGTATTCATTAATTACAATAAATTCAAAAATATACTACATCTACCTGACAATATAATGAGGCATAAATGAGAAACATACATATATTTACAGACATGTCTATGGTATTGCTGTGCTAGTATGAGAAGGGAGAAAATACAGAAAATACACTTTTGAAATCGTGAGGAAAGGTAAGAAACAATTGACACACTCACACAAAGACGAACAAACAAAACAAAGTGAAGTAAAACGGCTGTATCAGAGGATGGAAAAGTAAGCAGAATCATGGTACCGTGGGAGCACTTTCAATAATATAAACATAATAAATCAGAATAAATTAGGAACACATAATGTTGTTTTTATATTATAAAGATTAAAACTGTTCATGAAAAAAGCCTCAATATGGCTCAAACTAGTATTATAGTTTGTGATGTATGTCCTGTTTTGTTGTTGTGTTTATGTTTTGCTCAGTTTCTTCTATCCAGGAATATTGTCTAGATCATGTTTCGTTGCGATCAGTTTTGTGATTTTGTTACCGTTGCTGGCTTTCAGGAGGGCTATGAGTTTCCCGTCTGACGTCCACGCCTGCTCCACAGCCGGGTGTGCCACTGTAGCCCTCAGTAGTTGCAGCTTCGCCTGGGTGAGGTCCTCGCTAATGCTGATCCCGGTCTTCTTCAGGTTGCGGCGTTTGGAAATCAAGAGGCGTCGCCATTTGTAGCTTGTGAGTTTCACAAGGATCGGTCTTGGATGGTCCTTCGACTTTCTCCTCTCCCCGTTCTGTACGTCTTCAGCGTGGTTCGGGCGGGGATTCGGCTTCCCCGTTCTGTGGGATCGGTCGATCACTTCCGGTGAGAGCTGGAGCCCCAGCTTCTCGGCCACCTGGATCACAAGTTGATCGGTGTCCTCGTCTTTTTTCTCTGGTATACCAAAGATCCGTAGGTTATTGCGGCGACCGTATTCGTGATTTGACTAATATCAAAGGGATCCTTTAACTTTATATATTGTTTCCCATATACCGATTTCATTGTAAGATTCTTGAGACTATGTGAGAGTTTAATAGAAAAAGAATAATGTTTACCTAGTGAAAAAAGAAAAAGTCAATGTCTGATTATCCTGATGGTTGGCGTGAAGCAACCGAATTCAGATACTATCGACGATTGAGTATCCGAATTCGGATATGCTTGACTACGGTCGAAGGCGTCTATAAACGCTTTCAAATTCAATCTTAAATATCTCCATAACTAGGGAGACATTCTAAAAATTAAAAATTAAACATTTTTAATAGTCTTTTACCAAAGGACAAGTTACAAGGTACAAGAGAAGTGTAAAATCCCCAATCCCCAATCGTTTAGCGTAAAGTGTCAGAATTCGGACACTTTTGTCTACGACTGCAAAGCGTTCCGGAATGCTATATCAACATTTAAAAAAAAATAAAATAAAACATTTCTGTTACCAAAAGCAAAGCGACAGGGTACTAGAAAATGTGAAAGCTCCAAGTGATTTTGGTTGAATTTGAAGAAGTGAATGGATCACTTTAAACGGCGGAGTGGCGTCACTTCCAAACACCACCAGACCAAGCCATCTCAAGCGGGGGTGTCCGTTACACCGATCATCATTTACACGTCTCCCGAAAGCCATTGTGAACTGCAACGTGATAACCCATATTCCCATAAAGACATTTAAGGCCCCACGATATACAAAAAAAAAATAAAACATTGAGAACGAAAAAGCAAACAGAACCAAATTGATACATAATATGCATTCGTTATTTCAATTTGTTTTTTCTTCAATTACCGAGGTAAACAAAAAAGGCAAAACAAACACAAACAAGATTGTATTACGCCAGCCTGTATTGCGTTATTTTCAACGTTTTTCGGACGAAATCGAGAATCTAGAAAATTGATATTTTAATTGTTTATTTGGAAGATCTACCCACGCGGCGCAACACTTTTTATAACAGCTAAAAATGTAAGTTAACCAAATAGTTTCCTTCTATTTTGTTTGTAGTCGATCTTTTCTTCTTTTTCTTCCATTTCCACATTGCTTCCGAAAATCATCCTGTTCGGCCTAGCATTTATATAACCTCTTCTTTTCGGATGGTTATAATGGCCCGGTCAGATATCAACGGATATCGGAAACGTTTGCCCAAAGAATAGACAATTTGCGAAATTAAATTATCCGGTGATGAAAGTCGTCTCCATTGCTTCATGTACAAAACTTAGAACAACGTACATCACCGGACAAGGAACGGACAAGAAACGTATAGAACGGATGGAAAATTTAGCTCTCCGTTTGACATCCGTTTGCGCAATCCGTTGATATGTGACCGGGCTATAAACAGTAGGGTCAAAAGTTTCGCAACTGCAAGGGACAACAAAGTCTGTATATTATCAAGATTTGGTTGATGGGGAAAGTGTGCGCCATCGATATATGAATAAACAGAACCATGAATAAATGTGATGTGATTTCAACATTCGTTCAATTACTGAGGTAAACAAAAAACATCAACAAAAGCAAAACAAACAAAAAAAACAAGATTTTAATACGCCTTTCGTTATTTTCAACGTTTTTCAGACGAAATTGAGAATCTAGAAATTTATCTTCGAATCGTTTATTTGGGAGATCTGCCCACGCGGCGCAACATTTTATATAACAGCTGATATTTGAGTGTAAAAATAGTTTTCTTCCATTTTTGTTCGATCCTTTTTTTAATTTCTGCAATCTTACTACCGAAAAAACATCATCCATTTTGGTCTGTTATTTATGGATCCATTTCGGATGGTCAACACTGGGGCTTCGCAACTTACTGCAATTGACAACACAGTTGTGTTGTATGGGGCAAGAGTGCGCCATTGATATATGAATAAATGGATGAAGTGTACCCTATATTTACGGGCATGGTTTTGCCACAACCACTTATGAGCTACATTATCTGTTTGCCAAGTCAAATTACACGGAATAATCTACTTGACCCATTTCATTTCGAAAAGTTAACTTGAAATACCTAATCCCTCCAGTCTTCGACTATTAATGTACAAGCTTGGTATGTATTTCAAAGGGCGATCCATTACAAGCATTTACAAACGAATCAAAAGTTCTGATTCTATGGTTACCGTGGTCACTAGAGTAGTCAACTGCCTGGGCGGCCTTCCTTGTGTGCATCCAATAATGATTGGACATAATATTGTCGCATGATGGCGTCTGGTATACTGGAACCGGGTGACCGGCCCGGGGGGTATGTCTCCATATAAAGGGGGGTACCATGCGTGACCAAGGACTTGCCAAAAGCACCCTAAACACGTATTTTCGTGGTGTAAAAAATACACCCTAAGCAAGTATGATTATCAGTAATTTGCTACCCTAAGTAAGTAATCATTTTTTTGTAAACCCCTAAGCAAGTAATAACTATTTTTGATACCCTAAGCAAGTAATAACTATTTTTGATACCCTAAGCAAGTAATACTATTTTGCTTTTATTTTTGATACCCTAAGCAAGTAATACTACAGTGAAACCCCTTTATAATGAGGTCGCTTGCAACGAGGTACCGTTTACCTCGTTATAACAGGGTTTCCATGGATCAAGCATAATGTAAATGAGTTTTTTTTTTTTACCTTTGGCACGATCCAGGAGCACGATATGTAACAACGATGGACCCCACGCCATGAAACTTCATGAAACAGCCATGAAACTTCACACCAATCAACATCCATTTAATAATTACTCCACAAATTAACATCGGAAATTGTCAATTGTTTTAATATTATTGTATGGGTATATTCGTGTTATGTTATTGCGTTTTGAAGGGTAATATATAAACACCCGAGGTTGTAGAATATTATATTATACGGAATGCGAGCGAAGCGAGCTGGAAAATTTTAGCAATTTAACATCGGAAAATTGCCATTTGTTTCAATATTATTGTATGGGTATATTCGTGTTATGATATTGCGTTTTGAAGGGTAATATATAAACACCCGAGGTTGTAGAATATTATATATACGGAATGCGAGCGAAGCGAGCTAGAAAACTTTAGCAATTTAACATCTGAAATTGCCATTTGTTTCAATATTATTGTAAGGGTATATTCGTGTTATGATATTGCGTTTTGAAGGGTAATATATAAACACCCGAGGTTGTAGAATATTATATTATACGGAATGCGAGCGAAGCGAGCTGGAAAATTTTAGCAATTTAACATCGGAAATTGCCAATTGTTTCAATATTATTGTATGGGTATATTCGTGTTATGATATTGCGTTTTGAAGGGTAATATATAAACACCCGAGGTTGTAGAATATTATATATACGGAATGCGAGCGAAGCGAGCTAGAAAACTTTAGCAATTTAACATCTGAAATTGCCATTTGTTTCAATATTATTGTAAGGGTATATTCGTGTTATGATATTGCGTTTTGAAGGGTAATATATAAACACCCGAGGTTGTAGAATATTATATTATACGGAATGCGAGCGAAGCGAGCTGGAAAATTTTAGCAATTTAACATCGGAAATTGCCAATTGTTTCAATATTATTGTATGGGTATATTCGTGTTATGATATTGCGTTTTGAAGGGTAATATATAAACACCCGAGGTTGTAGAATATTATATATACGGAATGCGAGCGAAGCGAGCTAGAAAACTTTAGCAATTTAACATCTGAAATTGCCATTTGTTTCAATATTATTGTAAGGGTATATTCGTGTTATGATATTGCGTTTTGAAGGGTAATATATAAACACCCGAGGTTGTAGAATATTATATTATACGGAATGCGAGCGAAGCGAGCTGGAAAATTTTAGCAATTTAACATCGGAAATTGCCAATTGTTTCAATATTATTGTATGGGTATATTCGTGTTATGAAATTGCGTTTTGAAGGGTAATATATAAACACACGAGGTTGTAGAATATTATATATACGGAATGCGAGCGAAGCGAGCTGGAAAACTTTAGCAATTTAACATCGAAAATTGCCATTTGTTTCAATATTATCTCGTGGAAATTTTTTGAAGCCGAGACCAAGAAATTTCAACATTTTTGAGCCCGAGGCCGGGTTTCTTCGCAAATTTTCGAGGCCGAGACCAGGTTAATGAGGGTCGAGACCGCTTGAAAGTGGTCTCGAGACCACTTGTAAGTGGTCTCGAGACCGGCTAAAATTTGAAAGGGGGGGGGGGGTTCAACCCCCCCCCCCCCCTGGGTACGCCTATGATTATATGTTATAAAAATATAGCTGTACAAAATAAAAGCCTTTTGCATAAATAGTCTGAACATTTCTTTGGTAAGCCTTTGGCACATGAACAAAATGTGTATTTCCTGATTCCTGAGAAAATGAGCAAGTCATCACAGGCAAGTCATAAACCTGAGTTATAATAATAACTGTAATAAGTGCACTCTGTTAAAGGGCAATGCAACTCAAGAAAAGAGTTTATATATCGTACTATTCCTGTTTATTATATATAACATTACTTCGACTCAGATTTCTGCTTTGGAAGAAAATGTGAAAACTCAGAACGGTGACTAAAACTTGTTATCGCGCTGAATCAACCCAAGTGGGACCCAAGAACATAAGCTGAATTTTGATACCCTAAACGCGTATTTCAGCAGTGTAAAAAAGATACCCTATTTCCTGATTTTCGGTGATTTCGAGACCCTAAACACGTAACGTACGTAACGTGCCTGATCGTAAAAAACGACCCTTTTTACGTGATTTCTTGGTCACGCATGGTACCCCCCTTTATATGGAGACATACCCCCCCGGGGTGACCGGTAGTTGTTTTTGACAGGGTATAACGCAGCTTAGTATATCGCGCGTATAGTGGTCTCAGTGCGGTTTGTGTATGCAACTTCAAATCACGTCTAGAATCTTGACTACTGTCCACTGTCTAGGAGTCGACCATGGCACTCAGAGGCTTAGGTTAAGACCATCATGCAAACAACCTAGCGATGGGGGTAAGGAGGGGGGGGGGGGGGCACCTGCCCTCTCCCCATAATTTGACAAACAAACAAAAAAATCGACCCCCCCCCCCCTCCCCTCCCCCAATCAGTCCTACCACACTATGCCACAGTATACAGAGGTTGGGTTTGGTAGATGGATAGACTGCATGTGAAAGCCGCCAGAATATGGAAAACCTTCAAGTAAAATATTTCATTGGGTAATTCCAAACAAAGCAAAAACCAATTCAAACATGTATGGCAAAGTACGTTACATCTGGATGCGAACTCACGCCTGTCAACATGGGCGTTAACCCATTGCCTACATGATCATGGAGGGTCCTGTATTAGCTCCAGGTAGTTCGTGTAGTTCGCAAATTCTAGTAGGAACAGGTTAATTAAACTTCAGTTGCTGTACGCGTTCGTCACTCCAGCATTTTACATATCGATGGTGCGCGCTTCTTGAATGATGCCGATGAACGTGGGGTGAATTCGGGATTCGACTTACTAAGTCCCGAATTACTCATTGTGTTCGTGCATTTCCTCTGTATATAAATGTTAATCCTAAGATTTTGTTGAAATGGGATTGGAAAAAGTAATGGCATGAAATCATTGTAGACAGATAAATAGCATCTAAAAATCCAACAAAAGCCAACGAAATGAAGTCAACCCCCCCCCCCCCCCCCCCCCTTCCACCTTTGGATGCAGCATTGTACCCTATAAAGGGTATTGCCACTGTGTATTGTTACACCGGATTGCACCATTTAGAAAGCAAATCTGAACCTTCATTTGTTTGTATTTGCAAACTACATTTCTCTTTGCTCTAATGCAATATTCAATGACAACGCGATATCCGAAAAGAATCTGTTAAGAAAATAATGTTAAGAATAAATCAGACAATGCATACCTCAGACTTCCACATGAGTTTTTAACCAATCGCACTATCGCATCCTGGAATACATAATGGTAGCGATTGGCTGGAATACTCCCCATGGAGTGGAAATTGTGCACTTCGGGTGCAGGAATCATTGAAGTGTGTATCAGTTTACCGAGGTAATAATAATAACGCTTTACAGACTCATTGCAATCTGTGCTCCTTAAATATGTAGTATTATTATTAGTAGTAGTACATGTGGTAGTAGTAGTAGTAGTAGTAGTACTGAGTGGTAGTAGTAGTAGTAGTAGTAGTAGTAGTAGTAGTAGTAGTAGTAGTAGTAGTAGTAGTAGTAGTAGTAGTAGTAGTAGTAGTAGTAGTAGTAGTAGTAGTAGTAGTAGTAGTAGTAGTAGTAGTAGTAGTAGTAGTAGTAGTAGTAGTAGTAGTAGTAGTAGTAGTAGTAGTAGTAGTATTACTGAGTAGTAGTAGTAGTAGTAGTAGTTGTAGTAGTAGTAGTAGTAGTAGTAGTAGTAGTAGTAGTAGTAGTAGTAGTAGTAGCAGTAGTAGTAGTAGTAGTAGTAGTAGTAGTAGTAGTAGTAGTAGTAGTAGTAGTAGTAGTAGTAGTAGTAGTAGTAGTAGTAGCAGTAGCAGTAGTAGTAGTAGTAGTAGTAGTAGTAGTAGTAGTAGTAGTAGTAGTACGGACTTTTCGATTTGTACGTTCACTAGTGGACTGGTACAGTGACGTCATTTTTTGAAGCAGTGCGCATGCGCATCTACGTGCCCGTCGTTCGTACCAGATATCTAATACCTGTACACCCCTGTTTTGCCGTCGGTCTAGATCTGTGACGACAAGCACTATTTGGCTACTAAAAAACAACGTCATATATAGCTGTATATTTCTTGTTTCTCTGCTGTGGTCTCTGTAAACAGGTTAACTGAACTATATGATTTAAATGAACTTGTCTATAAAGGTTACCTGTTTATAGCGTCCACTCTTCTTGTCTGCATTGGGTGGTCACTATACACAGGTTTTACTATATCTCATTTTAATTCTATGGAGTCTGTCAATAATAAGTCACCTGATTATAGCGCCCACTTCCATGCATTTTTTTATTTGGATGGTCACTATACACAGGTTTGACAGTACACTGTGTTATGAAATTCGTCTATAAAGGTCACCTGTTTATAGCGACCACATGTCTTGTTGCACTTGGGTGGTCACCATACAAAGTTTACTGTTTATGATTTTATGGAACAGGTCTATAAAGGGCACCTGTTTATTGCGGCAAATGTTCTTATTTTCCTTTGGTGGTCGTTATACACAGGTTTGACTGTAAACAATATGTTGGCACCTGTCTATAAAGGTCACTTGCAATTAAGTGTCAATTGTGTTGTTTCCATTGAGTGGTCACTATACAGAGGTTTGTCTTAATAAGATTTTATGGAACCTGTCTATAAAGGTCACCTGTTTAGAGCGGCTGTTTTTTTTCCATTCCATCTGGTGGTCATTACACACAGGTTTGACTGTAAACAATATGTTGGCACCTGTCTATAAAGGTCACTTGCAATTAAGTGTCAATTGTTATTGTTTCCATTGAGTGGTCACTATACAGAGGTTTGTCTTAATAAGATTTTATAGAACCTGTCTATAAAGGTCACCTGTTTAGAGCGGCCATTTTTTCCCCCATTCCATCTGGTGGTCATTACACACAGGTTTGACTGTAAACGATATTTCGAAACCTGTCTACAAAGGTCACCTGATAATAGCAGCCAATTTTCTTGTTTTCCTTTGGTGGTCTTTCTACACAGGTTTGACTGTAAACGACTTTTCGGAACATGTATTTAAAGGTCACCTGATCATAGCGGCCAATTTTCTTGTTTTCCATTGGTGGTCATACACAGGTTTGACTGTAAACAATATTTCGGAACCTGTCTATAAAGGTCACCTGATAATAGCTGCCAATTTTCTTGTTTTCATTTGGTGGTCTTTACACACAGGTTTGACTGTAAACGGTATTTTTGAACTGTCTGCAATGGACACCAGTTTATAGCTGCCAATTATTCATATCCCTTTGGTGGTCATTATACACAGGTTTGACTGTATGTTGGCAACTGTCTATAAAGGTCACTTGCAATCAAGTGTCAATTGTATTGTTTCAATTGAGTTGTCACTATACAGAGGTTTGTCTTAATAAGATTTTATAGAACCTGTCTATAAAGGTCACCTGTTAAGAGCGGCCATTTTTCTTCTTTCAATCTGGTGGTCACTATACACAGGTTTGACTGTATTGGATATCAAAACCCTTTTTTTACAAAACTAATCTTCTATTCTCTGCAAACTTCGCACGAGCAATGCATGGCATAACTATCCCGAGACTTGAACGCGCGTCGTCGTATGAAATCGAAAAGGTAAATAGCAACAGTCAACGTGCCTAGTCAACTCAATGTGGTACTTCACTGGGACGACAGGTCAACGGTCCTCGTATCAGCGATCGAAAACTCCCTAGTAGTAGGAGTAGTAGTAGTAGTAGTAGTAGTAGTAGTAGTAGTATAGTATTACTATTATTATTATTATTATTATTTTTATCATTAGTATTATAATTATTATCATTATCATTACTATTTCCATACGGTAAATAATACCGGGTTCATGGTAAAGTGTATGAAGCGGGTTAAACGCAAGTTCCATTCCTTATCGTCTCCAAGTCTTCGCATGTATCGCTCGTCCCCGAACCAATTCGAAGCGATCAATAATTCAAACTTCTTTTTTTTCTAGGCCATAGACAGAGGACTGTGTCTTTCGGTGTCAAAATGTTTTATCGGCGTGATCGGGGTGTCTTGAAAAGTTAATCTAGCTAAGTAGCCCAGCGACGTTTGCTGCGGTATCCATTTTGTTTTATTTTGACAGAACGGGTCCCTTGAGCGCAGGCTACGTGCGAGAGACGCGGGGCGAAGATATGTTCAAGCTGAATGGAACGCCAGTGAACATCAATAATAATTAAAGAAAACAACAACAACGACAACAGCGACAACGGGGGAACAAGTTCAGAAAGATGTCTTGGTGCGTGTTGCTCAAGGTCGACGCAGGCCCAGCTCTAAATAATTAAATGATTTAGAGCTGGGCCTGCGTCGACCTTGCTTAGTTGCTTGCCTAATAAACCGCTCAAAAAGGTCTGGAAACTGAAGTTGTATCGATTATATTTATCTTGTTATGAAATCATTTTGATTATATTTGGTATCGCTTGATATGCTGCTTTCTCATCTTTAACATGATATCATATTTGTAAACATTATTCATTTCTCTGCATCTCTCTCTCTCTCTTTATGTTAGAACTAAGATATAAATCATAAATATTATATTTTATCAAGAACATGACATCACCTTGTTCAGAGACAACATGAATGATCTTTAAAAAAACAACTAAATGTCCTTTTTTTTACATAGCAGCTAGCTGACGGATGTCCATAATTTGTTAAAGGAACTAAAGAATACAACGAATTAGCAGTTATTCCATAGTTGATGACTTGTAAACTGGGTCTGCAGAAGAAAAAAATACATGAAAATAAACACAGTAGTGCTTTTAGGCTAATTTTCTGATGCCAAATCTCACTTAGCAGCCAGTTTACGCCCCGCCCACATTTAGGGTCCAAAATCAGCAGCGTGATTGACACTTCATCGGCTTACGTCAACTAGAGAATTAAGAGAGGCGTCGTGTACAGAGACTATGGGGCGAAGTTCTTTAGATGACGTCACACCAATAGAGGGCAGCATAATCGATTTTGAAGATTTAAAAGGGGCGTTCCCAGGACAATTAGATATTTACTAATTACCCAAAAATTGATTGCTTTCATGGGAAATGACTGCCAAATTCTTTTTCTTGAGGAAAAATTACATAATAAGAGAGCCTAATTGTAAAAATTAGGCCATCTAGACGCTGTAGTTCCTTTAAGTTATTTTTTGTGAAACGTCTCCCTGGTTAAATTGTGAACCAGAAATTTCCTATGGTATATGCCTCGATCGCTTCGCCTTTGTTGGCTAGCATGCTCCCCGGGGAGTTGGGGTTGTATGCACAATGATGCACCTCTCTGGATGTAGGCTACCGACTCTCTTTGCACCGCTTGACCGAGGGGAATGTACGCAATTTAATACACATAAAATAGCGATTGAAAGATATCACATGCAAGAGGAAACACATATATAAGAGAGAGGAAAAATGCGTCGACGTGTTTGGAATAAAATAGAATGCCACAAGGAATATGGACATTCCGACAAATTTCCGCTTCGGATCTTTGAGGATTGTACACATATTCAGCGACACACGACGAAAGGAAACAAGACGGAATCAAATTAAAGGCAATAAACATGCAGACAAAAATGTTCATGATCATGTCATGTATGTGAAATAGTTTATTGTCTGATATTCAAGTCGAAAGTACAGAAAATCGTGTTAAGTAACAGATTTGTGCAGAATTACTGTTCTTGCATCATTTTAATTTTAACATTTCATCAACTTGATGAACATGGTATTCGTCTGGTTTATGGAATAATGTGTGACCGTAGACCTACTAGTTTTACTGAACTTGAAGATGCCTGCAAAAATGGACACTATTTTTAAAGGGATAGTTGAGTATTGGTCAAACTATAACTTTAGTAACCAAAACCTGCATCATTACGGTCCAAACTAGTAGTTATAACTCCACCATGCTCGAAAGGTATACACAATTACAAACGACTAAGTAAAAACCCTGTTATCATTTTTTTTAAAGAGCCGCTACAACTCAAGAGGGCGCTCTCTAAACACTCGTTGGTTTTAGCCATTTTTTCATACAAAATTGTGCATTTGATGTTTTGTTAAAAATGAAAAAAAATAATAATGATTCAATAGAGATATCATCAACAACTATTTAAAAACCTATTAAGACTTTTTTCAAAGTAGTTTATAAGCATTTTTTGTATTTTTCTAAAAAGTCAAAAATATGTCCCCCGGCCGGTAGACTTATGAATAAAATATCTCGAAATCAAATTGTTCAACTATGAGAGCATTTGAAAGGGAATGATTCTCATTTTACATTTTTTATTAAAGGAACTTTCAAATGGAAATAAAACCAACCAATTTATAGTGTCAAGGGGCATTTCGGGAAGTACCAATACTCAAGTGTACCTTTAAGATGTAACGCACCCATCCAGAAGATTACGTTATAAAATGATGAATGTTTCACCACCTTGGGGTTTTTCATGATAAATTATGCAATTTTGAGAACCCCTCTGTCCCCGGACAAAACACCTTTATATACAGGAGCGAGGCGAGGGCAAGTAGCTTTTTGTATTGTGTCAAGAGTGTGCGAGCCACCGATATCATAACCTATGGATAAGGTATTGGATTACAAATTCGGGGTCTTGTGAACAGCTTTCTTCAAGCTAGCAATCGAGCGATCGTTTTTTTAATTTTAATTTGTATCATTATTTTCTGAAGATGAAGCGTTCCGATTGTTTGAAGATACTTGAGAAGTAATTAGTGCAGAAATTGGCAAAAATATGAAAATAATAATAACAATGTAAATTAAAAGGATCTAGTAACATTGTTGACATGTGCATAAAGTGAAGAATGATTGCTAAAATATGTACATGTGTGATATGGTATGTTCACTAAGTATTGTGTGAAGATTTCACGTTAAAGGGACGTCATACGGCCGAGTAATGAGCGAACTCATTTCACTGTCTTAGTGCACAGTAATCATGGTAATAATTTTCAAGTAGAAACTCAAAAATCCGAACGCTTTAAAGGGGTAGTACAGTTTTGGTAAGGCTGAGCTTTAGTAACCAAACCTGCACAATAACATTACAAACTAATAGTTTATAACTCCACAATGCTCGATATGTATAGAAAATTACAAACGACTAAGTAAAAAGCATGTTATCATTCATCAAACACAAGAGGGCGCTCTCTATAAAAGCATTGGTTTCAACCATTTTTCATACAAAATGATGCATGTGATGTTTTGTTGAAATAATGATTGAATAGAGAGATCCTCAACAACTATTTAAAAAACCTCTTTTGACAATTTTGGAAAAAGTGTAAGCTATTTTTTAATTTTTACAAAAATCATCGAATAAATCTGGGCCCCAGATTTATTCCGATTGGATATATTTATTGATATTTCAGCCGTTTCTGAACCGATTTTGATCATATAAAGTTTATTCTGCCATCAAAATTGTATGCTCTTTCAAATTTCACACTCAGTTTTTCATTATCTCACAAAAAAATGTATTTTGTGCAGCGCCCTCTATACCAAAACTGAATTACCCCTTTAATCTTAAATACCTTTTTAACGAAATAAAATCTACAAAAACCAACACCTGTTCCATCCTTCTATAGGTAATACGAATACAACAAAGTATGAGAGAACCATTAGAGTTTTAAGCGGGTTTTGTGAATTTGACATTAGATCCCTTTTGATAGTACATATTTTGCTATCATATTTTACATCATAAATTTCATTATTCCTATTGTGTGTGTGTGTGTGGGGGTGGCAGAGACATTTTACACCCGCTGCACGGCGTCCCTGAAGAGTGCTGCCCCATCCATTATGTTTATCATCGATGGCGCGAGGTTTTAGCATAGCCGTGTGATTTGGTACGAATATCACGTAGTGCGTGGCCCACCCTTGAGCAGAGGTGATCGTCGCAGAATAAACTGCTATGTTATGTCCCGGTGTGAGCGCATAATCTGTCCGGGCGGATAACCTGTCTGACCCTATCCCTAAACCCTAACCCTAACCCTAACCCTAATTTGGTGGCTATAGGTCAAATTAGTAGCTATAGGTCAGATTTAGTGGCTATAGGTCAGATTAAGTGGCTATAAGTTAGATTTATTGGCTACATAAGTGCATGTATACAGTATAGCAATGGTGGGTATAATACACGATATTGCCATTACTCTAATACTGCGGCCCAGACAGGTTATCCGCCCGGACAGATTATGCGCTCACACCGGCCAGTCACTCATTCCCGTGAAAGCATGGTGTGGAATGCAGTGCAACTGGGCAATGTTATTCCGTCGCAATACGCGGCGATACGTGTCAATGCGTGGCAATAATAGGTATACATGCCATTTATACGGGAAGGCAGATCTGAAAGTTCAAACTGTTCAAAATTCTGCAAAGTAACATCAGTCCTGTTGAATTATAATGTATTTTGTTATGGTTAAGGGAGCTGCCGAGTGTCTGACGTACGTGGCTATACCGTGGCTTTACGAGGCTCCTATTTGTCGAGGTATTTACGGCGCCGTAAATTAATCGTCTATTTAATCGTCTCTTAATCGGCTTTACGGGGCTCTTACGGCAACTCCGTCTTTACGGGTATGTGTTGCTGCGACATTAAAGGCAAATATGTGTGGGTTAAAAAGGGTAGTCAGCAAAATCCAACTCACACTCCACCGTAATCTCCCGAGGTAAACTCACGATATGTGTTGGATCGATCGAAGAGCGGTGCTTCTTATGAAATTGCATGCTTGCTCGAGCTATGACCTGAGCCCGAGGCAATCGCTGATAACATCAAAAAGCGGCACTTTGAAGTCGGTTCGGTTAAGCGTGTTACGTAGTAGTTTCGCTCGTAAACATCTCTGATGGAATTCCATTCGACCATGATTCGACTAGTTCAAATATTCCGAACACAACTCGGGCCTTAGTGAAGTGGGACAGTTTGCGATCGCTACTTATAACTGAGCCAATGGGGATTACGTACCGTGCGTAAAAGTGCGCAATATGGATCCACGCGTCTAATAGACCGGTCTGAATTCCCTTTAAGTATGCGGCAATTCTCTCTCCCCGTCTCACTCCCCCTCTCTTCCTCTTTCTCTCCCCCCTCTCTCTATATCTCTTTCATCATGTGCGTAGTTGAATGATGTCGACGAATGTCCCTGACATTTATATATTGATGAGATTATTATTTCAGATAGGATGTGTGTGTATATACATATAATTCAGCAGATGAAGATGAAAATGATAAATGTATAATGCGACTTTAAGGAGTACTAAACTGCAAGATTTAGTTCGCTAAAAATAGCAACATTATTTGGAAAAGTGACGTAAAGCATGCATATTGGCCAAATTAAAACAAATGATAACTTAGCAGATGAAGATGATAAATGTATAATGCGACTATAAGGATGACTAAATTGCAAGATGTAATTCGATAGCAAGATTATACATGTATATTTGGAAAAGTGATGTAAAGTGACCCTTCCCACTGCATTTGTCCTTCAGCAAGACAATTTTAATATCCACAATTGCTGCTCTCCACCCAGGTGTATAAACATGATAAATGGGGACCCGGAAGGATGGGAACATGTTTCCTTAGCACTGTGTGTGCCTAACAGGCGACTGGCTGGAATACTCCCTAGGGAGTGGAAAATGTGCAGGAATGATTGCAGTGTGTATCCGTTGACCGGGGTAATAATAATCGCGTAAAGTGCTATCGTCCCCACGGGAATAGCGCTATATAAATAACCGTTATTAATATTATTTTAATTATTGGCACAACTAGGCTATAACTGATTAAAGTAAATCCATTTACTTTGTCAAAGTGAACTAAAACCACCTGTAGCTGTCACGTTTCTTTTCAACCTTGTTGTTTGGCCCATAAATTAATGAAAATGGGTTTCAATTTTTCCAAATGTCTCCCCAATCATGGATATATTTGTTTATGATTGAATTGAAAAGCCATCCGGAACGCAACTTTACTATTGTAGTTCCAAATCAATGGACAGTATAGGTGATAAAAATGAGTTTAAATTGAAATGCAAAGATAAGTCAGGAAATCATGCTATTTCAGATGGCGGGGATACAATTATTATTTTTGTATAAGTGGTTTTTATAATCGAACTACTTCCCACTTACTATTTAATATCTACAGGCATTTTTAGAAAGGGAGTTAAAATGGTGAACTGCATGCATATATTGATTTTGGTTATATATGCAATGCTATCCAGGTGATATTTATCTAACCGCGCCCCGCTGACATCTAAAGTCGTTATCTTTGAAAGAGTTTTAAAGACACTGCCTTTTGAAGTGTCAGATGGCGCTTTTTCAAAGTAAAATGGCGGGCGCCATGTTAACTCTGCACGCCGCATTCTTTGTGGCTTACAGCTTGTACAATACGTTGTTGTTGTTGTTGTTGTTGTTGTTGTTGTTGGTGGTGGTGGTGCTGGTGGTGGTGGTGGTGTTTTTATTGATGCTGTTGTTGTTGGTGGTGGTGTTGTTGTTGTTGTCGTTGTCAGTGTTGCCGTTGGTGTTGCTGTTGTTGCTGTTGTTGTTGTTGTTGGTGGTGGTGTTGGTAGTGGTGAGTATTGGCTGTTCATTCAGTTTGAATATCATGGCCCGGATTCACAAAGGAGGTTTGTAGGAGGTTTGTACAAACCATGGTTTATCCATGGACTACATCTATGGAGTGCCATTTGTTCTTCAACATTTGGACATTATTTTTGATGCCCTTTTGGATAATGATGTTCAAATTGAGAAGTTCTAAAAATAGATTTGTATGATGTCACAGCTTCCGTACTCTATATTTAAAGAGCCCGATTATTTGATAGTACCTGCATTGTATTGTAACACATAAGTGGCGGGAATCCCTATGTGAGAGATGATCCAAGGTTTGTGTGTAAAATGTTCAATTTAACTTAGGTTACTTTTAGCGAAACAAAAAAAAATCGTAATATTCAGAGTGGTGCCAAATAATTATAATTTTCTTAAGTATGAAATAAAGACGTTAAATAATAAATTTGAAGTGAAGTTAAATTGACAACGGTAGTCAAGTCTGACTAATTGGCATTAATACAAAATTTTAAAATCCCTCACCCGATACGATTTCGCCTGATACTGTTTAATGTTGTAACGACGCAATGCCTTTAAGTTGGTGGCGGACTATTTCTCCTCGCAGATAGAAGCTAACTGTTGTCGCAGGTGTTCTGGAAATTTAATTTAGGCGACTTAACTTTACCACAGTGCATGCCCCTCGGCCGTGTTAATAATAGTAACTCGCTAAATTGGACGCGAAGCCGTACCTTTGTTTGGATGGCTATTAAACATTGGAATGTATTCTTATTTCTGTCTCGGTTTATATATAGAGAGATAGTTACCTTTGAATTAGTTGAGGGTTAATACACGACATTGATTGCTTAATTAATCAAACGACTCACATCGATTTATTCAGGGGCCGGTGCATGCGTCGTGCCATTAAAGAGATGGTTTAGTTTTGGTTTATAGAGGGCGCTTAGAAAACATATTTTTTGTGAGGTTATTAAAAACTTAGTGTAAATGTGAAAGAGCACACAATTTCAATGAAATAATCCAATTTTTGTAATCAAAATTGGTTGAGAAACAGCTGAAATATGAATAAAAATAGATCCGATTAGAAAACATGTATGACCAACATTTATTCGACGAATTAAGAAAAACATATATTTTATGCCTACACTTTCCAAACATGTACCAAAAAGGTTTTTTTAATATTTGCTGATGATCTCCCTATTGAATCATTATTTCGATTAAACAACTCATTAAGAAAACATTATACAAAATTGTTGAAACCAATATGTTTTAGAGAGCGCCCTCTTGTGTTTAACAGCTGCAATTTTAATGAAAACAAGCTTCTTATACCGGGCTTATACCTAGCCGTTTGTAAGCTTTTCTGCATTTGTAGGCATGGTTATAACTATTAATATTAGTTTGTAATGATATGGCACAAGTTCTGGTTACTAAAATTTAGTTTGACCAGAACTGTATACTATCCCTTTAAAGTCAAATTCAACCAAAATCAATTAGCGCTTTTAAATTCCCCTTTGTATCTTGTTGTTTAGCTTGTTGGTTAGCAGAATAATTAAATGGGTTCTGATTTTTCAAAAGTGTCCCTAATTTATGGATATAATCATGTATGATAATATTGAAAAGCGTTTCGGATCGAAAACAAAACAAGAAGGTATAATTTTCTATGATAATTGCGTTTAAAACTTAGAGGGGGCAAAAAAAAAAGAATGCCGTGACCAGGATTGGAACCTGGGTTATTACGGCCACAACGTAATGTCCTGACCACTAGACGATCACGGCGTGCCATATATAACTGCACAAACAATGGAACAGCAAAAACGATAATTATGTCACTCGAGGCGCATGTTATGATGTTGTAAGTGGCATTGTGTGTGGCTGGACTGATTAGGGGACGCGTGAATTATGTATTATAGGGGGCACTCTATGTATTTCTTAATTTGTATAAACGGAATTCCGCTTATGTGTTCTATTGTTTTGTCAAATTATTGTCGAAATCCTCAAAACTTACTTGGAACTCTTTAGGTTCTCATATACCTAATTGTATTCATATTATCAATAGAAACATGGAACAGCTTCTTTTTTTCTTCAAATTTTGCTTCCATTATAAAGATATTTATTAATGAGATTTTCATATTTCTAATTATCTACTGCATACTTCAAACCGTGTACAAAATCAGTGCAATGATTTAGCGAATTAAATATCACTTTGCATCTTACTCATTTTGCTCATTACCCGGTCACATGACATTTACCATGGGATGTTCACACATAACTCAGTGGACAAATCAGATCACAGAAATACACATTTTGCTTGTTTTTGCACATGTCAACAAAGTTACTTACTCCCTTTAAGCTACATGAGGGCGTACTATAATAATATACTCCATGTATTTGCAAAGAGACACTTTAGATTCGATTAGGGAGACAACTTGGGGATATTTCGGGCGGTTAAGAGGTTTTAAGGACCGCATGGATCAAGCCACAAGAGGCACTTCTAGTTTTAGTTGACAGTGAGATGTTTATAAGCTGCAATCTGTGTCAACTTACACTGTAACATCTCAATCAGGGGACGGGGTGTTTTACAAAGATTCAACGTTAAACTTAACTTTAAAGGGATAGTTGAGTTCTGGTAAGGAGAGTACAGTTTTGGTGAAACTGAATTTTAGTAACCAAAACCTGCATCATTACATTACAAACTAATAGTTATAACTAGAAAGGAACACAAAATTACAAATGACGTAGTAAAGATCATGTTATCATTCAAAAAGAGCCGTTAAAACGTAAGAGGGCGCTCTCTAAACACTCATCGGTTTCAACCATTTTGAATAAAATATTGTGCATGTGATACTTTGTTGAAATAGTGATTAGATAGAGAAATAACCAACAACTATTTAAATACCTATTTTGTAACTTTTTGAAAAGAGGAAGCATTTTTTTTGAATTTTTAACGGCTGGTTCAAAATTCTCTAATAAACCTGGGGCCCCAGGTTTATTACAAATTGTTAAATTTAAGGATATTTCAGCCGTCTCTGAACCGATTTTGATCAAACAAAGATGATTTTATTATTAAAATATTATGCTCTTTCAAATTTTACACTCAGTTTTTCATTACCTCACAAAAAAATAAGTAGTCTAGCGCCCTCTCTACCAAAACTCAACTATCCCTTTTAGTTGGACTTAAAATCATGGAAAGCCATTTGAATCTTTGAACAAATTTTGTAAAAATTATTTTAAAAGGAATCAAATGTTTATTAAAATCTTTAATATTTTCTATTATCAAGCACATTTCATGGTCTTGATGTGAATTTTATGAAAAGTCTAAAATACTAGCATTTTTTCTTCTGAATATATTTTATTCCAAGGGTACAAATGGCTTATCATAATGATTAAGTCCAACTTCGAAATCTTTGTGAAACACCCCCTGGAGTTCTTCCACTTCAATTACGTCATGTTGATATTGGTACATTGACACCACACGGCTGATATTCCACTTCAATTACGTCATGTTGATATTGGTACATTGACACTACACGGCTGATATTCTACTTCAATTACGTCATGTTGATATTGGTACATTGACACTACATGGCTGATATTCTACTTCAATTACGTCATGTTGATATTGGTACATTGACACTACACGGCTGATATTCTACTTCAATTACGTCATGTTGATATTGGTACATTGACACTACACGGCTGATATTCTACTTCAATTACGTCATGTTGATATTGGTACATTGACACTACACGGCTGATATTCTACTTCAATTACGTCATGTTGATATTGGTACATTGACACTACACGGCTGATATTCTACTTCAATTACGTCATGTTGATATTGGTACATTGACACTACACGGCTGATATTCTACTTCAATTACGTCATGTTGATATTGGTACATTGACACTACACGGCTGATATTCTACTTCAATTACGTCATGTTGATATTGGTACATTGACACTACACGGCTGATATTCTACTTCATTTATAGACAAGACATGGCGGATAATACATTCCGATCCATTTCCGTTGGACGATATTGATTGGGGTGTATTATGGAGTGAACCCCCCCCCCCCCCCCCCCCTCCCAACTCTCTCACACACACACACACACACACACACACACACACACACACACACACACACACACACACACACACATAGTTTTGCATTACCTCCCAAATAAATTATATCTTCAAGCGCCCTCTATAAAAACCCAAACTATATGATTTTGCCCGAGTATAAAATGTTTCTGCCCGAATATAATATAAATTTGCTTGAATACGATATGGGTTTGCCTGAATATGACATCATTCACATGCTTTTCCCCGCATGTTGGGTGTCTTCGGCCGAATGATTTACAGTAACATGTGACCGTTAAACATGTTAAAGGGATCTTATAACTTTGTTGACAAGTGCAAAAAGTGATAAGTGAGTAATAAAATTTGTATTGGTGTGATCCGATATGTCCACAAAGTAATGTGTGAAAAACTCACGTTAATTGGATGTTTTTTTCGCTGAGAAATGAGCAAAAATGCAAGGTGATAATCACTAACTCATTGCATTTACTTTGTACACGGCTTTCATTATCGGGTACACAGTTTAATATCTGATCACTTCAATCGTAAATATCTTTTGAACGAAATGGACATTAAAAAACCGAACATTGTCCCGTGCTTTTATTGTTAAAGGGACTTAGTAACATTGTCCAAATCCTAAAAATCCAATTTGAATTCTAGCGGTTCCCTCATACCTTGTTGTATTCGTATTGACAATAAAATCATGGGACAGGTTTCGGTTTTTCAAATTTCCCTTTCGTTACAAAGATATGTACGATTGAAGTGTTCAGATAATAAAAACTCCGTTGGAGTTTTGAAACCGTGTATAAAGTGTGTGCAGTGAGTTAGTGAATATCACTTTGCATTTTTGCTCATTACTCGGCCATGCAACGTCCATTTGACTTGAAATTTTCACACAATAGCTTGTGGATATATCAGATAACAACAATATACATTACATCAACCATTCATCACTTTTTGCACATGTCAACAAGTTACTAGATCCCTTTAATATGCGCCTATGCTCTCTCGTTCTCGCTATTACTATTAGACGTACAACAGAAGGAAAGTAACAAACATCCAAAGCTTTTCATGCATTTCATCATTTATTTGTTTAAAGTAAGCCCAAAGTTACCGAAATATTTTATAAAGAAAAAAATACCTAATGCCTGGATAATGCCAACTCAACGAAATATTATACTATGATTTCTTAAAGTGTTTAAAAATACACTATTTCATAAAATGTAAATTTTGTTTTGAATGAATAATGGAAATATATCATATAAATGGTACTAAAAACATATATTTTAACACGTTAGGACATAATAAGATAATATTAAATATTATGTATATGACCAATCATCTTCATGGATTTTAATTTCATCTATTGTATTAACATAACATAAGATGTCATCATTTGTAAAGCAACATATACCACATAACATTGTTTTCAATCATATATACCAAGTAAAGGGATAATTAAGTTCTACTTTTGAAGGTGTTGTTTAGTTACGACACGTACGTGCGGGAAAGGGAAAATCACATTATTTCCAAAAAATAACAACGTTTCTTCAAACAAAGTCTGTAAAGAAACAGCTGACATATAATACACATGATTGATGCAGTCATTCGAATATACTTTGCAGGCGTTTATTTTTATTCGCAATTTTACTGATATCTAAATTAATGGAATTAAACCTTCACATTCTTGAAAAAATTGTTAAATTGTTTTCTTCGCTGATTTTAATATTCTGTTTGTACTGAATGTTAATTTTAGAAAATCAATATTTAATACATCTATAATTGTAACGATAACTGCAAGTTTTCCAAAAGAATACACAAACGTAGCTAGCAGAGAAAAAGAAAGAAAAAAAAACATTTTACCCTTTAAACTACACAATGTTACTATCTAAGCCTTTATAATAGGCATTGACAAAATGTGATATTACACCACAAAATCACCCTGAAGTCGCAGTGGTAGTTTCTCTATAATAGGCTGAAATACTCAAATTAACCCTATGAGGCTGGGCTGTGTGAGGTATTCCTACGTTAATGCGTGTATTATTAACATTTTTGGAAAAAATTCACACATTTCAATATTTATGGTAATTTATGCAATAACTGTTTGCCCATAAATCACATATTTGTTATAGTTAAACATTGGTTTTCACTGCATAATCTTTAGACCAATTCCAAAAATAATGCCGAAAAAGGAAGAGCTAGGTTTTTCCTTATATTCTCTATTGTTTTGATAATTTCGTATGTATTCCTTTGTTTTTTAACTCATGTATTTCATTGGTTTTGTTGTTTTTAACTTGATTTCTAATCATAATTCAAATAATTTGACCCCGAAAGCAAACACCAAAATTGGCGCTATTTTAGAAAGGGTTTGCTTAGTCCGAATAGTAGTCCCACGAATTGGATACCATTTAAAGGATAATGACTTTCCCCCTTAAATGCCATGTGGAAATCAGCACAATCATTTTCTCAGACTTATTGGTTGTTTTGTGGTGAAGGGTCACAAATACGGCGAGATCTGATTTGCACACATAGCATCATAATCTGCATGCACGTGTATAACTCTACAGCAATCCACTCAAAGTCGACATTCATTTAAAATTGAATCATACAAATATGACTCATTTTTTGTCTACTACAATCGGCCAGAAAAGCGTAAACATTTCTACCAAATAACCGACTACGTTATATATATTAAAACTACAGGCGACACAAAGAAGACAAAATTATCTGAATAAAAATCTCAATTCGTATGTCAATCAGTACGTTCGGTCGGTTATCATGATCTTGTTGATAATTCTGATTGCAGGGCCTGATTACTGGTATCTGCAAATTAAAGAGAAATAAAACATTGAAATCATAAACATAAAATTCAACTTTACTTCGGTTTTTCGTTTCGAACAAGTATACTTACCAAATAAATGTATTATAGTTAAAAAGAAATGCAATGTAACAAGTGAGATACGCTGCAAAAGGAGAGCGTTTTATTGTGTGGATTCCTCATACTACGATGCATAGTTGACAAGGGGGATCAACAACAAGCAAATCCACACTACGTAAGACACGAATAGGACAATATACAACCGTAATTGACCCAGGGCCGGCGAAATTTTTTTTTCCTACGAACTTTTTGTCTCTGGCGCATGCGCACATGATTCCTACGAACTTTTTGTCGGATATCAGACTTTAGTGAAAACTCTGCATGATACATTTACTAAATGAACCGCTACTCACCATGTATTATGGCAAAAGAAAAGACGAGTCATAAGAGAGGATTCGAACCCATGGTACCAAGCGTTGAAATCCACAGCGTGACCAATAGGCTACGTAAACCGCTGATGGTCAGTATGGTCTCATTGTAATTATAACCCTCAAACTCAATCCTAGTTATGAATATTCATGAGTAGCCCACGTCGCTGCTTATGAATAATTCATTAGGACAACAAGTTCGTAGGAAAAATAATTTAGCGGCTCGGGTGCAAAGACCACAGTTAAATTGCTATCTAGAGATTTGAAAGGAATCTATTGAAAATCAAATGCCTCACTCTTTGAGATTAGGGTGTGCACTGAACAGTAGAGCCACTATTCCGTATTCAATTCCACAGCACAATATGGGCATGATTAACTTCTATATTACCATGGCGTGCATGCATGGCATAGGCAGCTAAGCGGTAGCTTCAAGTGGGATCGAAAGCACCTCGCCACAAGCTCGAGTGCAAGCATTCGGCACGGCATGTGTAAATATGATACCCATTCACTTTAATATTCTTCACATTATCATATTGTAATTTTTTTCCCGACTGTAGCATTATTTTGGTTATAGACACACCGCATGGTTGAGGCTGGTGTTATATGTTTTGGTTAGGGTAACGGTACAGATTATGATTTAGGCTATGGTCATAGCTTTTACTAATGTATCGTTGGTATGGTTACTTCTGCTTGCACTTTGTTGCCTTATTTCGAGATAATGGAGGGGAGATAATCGAAGGAGAGAGGGGGCAAACATTACGGAAGGCGTCAATATTATTAATAGCGGGGGGCAGCGGGATCCGCGGCGGTGGCCCGCGCGTGACCGATGTGCGCGACGCGCACTCCTGAAATGCGTTCTCGCCGCAATGGAACGACGCGTCATCGCGCGCGAGAACAAAACAATCATTAATCGCGCACTAGCTGAGCGGGACGCCGCGGCCTCCCGCTTGGAACGAATTTCGAGTGAGCGCAAAACCGTTCCAAGCGGGATCCTGCGGTGGGACGGCAGTGATAATTGTGATGCCTCCCCTAAAATAGCGAGAGAGAGGGTAGAAAGAAGGAGGTGGCGTCATAGGCTACTCAATACGTTCAATTCCTGGAGGGTCCTTAAAGGGACAGTCCCTCTTTTACAAAACGTTTGAACAGTTTCCAGTTGAAGGATGGGGATGAATGAAACGCACATTAAAACAATCAGATCGAAAAGCCCTATAATTTGGATTCTACGAATGAAAAAAGGGAATGCGTCCCTCCATCAGACTATATATCGGTCAATAAAAGAGTTTAACCGAATAAGCATAATATTACAACTATATTGTACTTATTCTTGTAAAGGTATTGTGAAGCCGCCCTTTGTAAAGGTATGTCACGGAAAAAATCTCAAAAATGAAGAATATGTAATTACATGTAGTCAGTTTAAGCGAGGTTTGGTTATTTTGCCTAGTGTGCGGTCATGCTATTCTTATTTGTGCGCGGGTCACGTAGCTAGCGCTGTGGTACTTCGTGGAATTTGTGTACGAACTTCCTCACTGGGTGAATATACAATGCATAATAAACCGTCGTCCAACGGTTTATTTGTTTTAGGTCTATAACTCCACGAAAAGGAGATTTCAAGCCCTAATTTGTTCAGGCATGCTATTAAATGACATTTTCTTTCAGATAAGACAATAACCTCGAAACTTTTAAAATTTGGCTTGCAAAAGAGGGAATGTCCATTTAAGTTGATGAAATAAAAGTTGAACCTACCCGTAAAGCTCCATTCTCATGCTTATAGCTCCAGCCCATGTAAGGGGCATAATACGCACATACCGGCACACTATCGGGTCTGGGAGGTTGTTCCGAACCACTGTGTTTTGATCGTAATTGGCTTGGAAGACCTGTGTATAATGGACAAAACAGTGTACATATATACGTTAGGGCAGAAAAACCTGAACAAATTAATACATTTGCTTCTATCTGTTTCCTAAAAAAACAATACGTATATTTTGTGTTAATTCTACGGGGCCTGGCACTAAACAAGCTATTCTTTTACGGTTGGATCCTCCTTTTCTTTAATTAAAAAGCATTTCGGTAAAAATACAACAACAAAAATCGTGATTTTGCATTTGTGTACACAAAATTGACAATACAATCTTCTATCGATATTGTATTATGTTGTTGAAGATTTCGAAAATAAATCACATCAGTATCAAATCAATCAAACTTCAAATATGATCAAGAGTACAAAGAGTACTGGTGCCATGCGCTTGTCTTATGAAAGGGTCTTAGCTACGTACGTTTTCAGGCTTGGATCTAGAGTGCAATTATCTCCGCGGTCCAACATTCTTTAATAGTAAATCTTGAATCTTCTGGTCATTTGTTATATTTGTACATACTTTTATAATTATCATATATATTATATTAACGTAATATTGTATTGTATTCATATTTTATGATTCAAACATATAAAGAAACTGACCAGAAATATATTGTGATTAAAAGAAGGCAAAGGAAATGGGATTCCAACGTGATTCGAACCCGAGACCTCCAGATTGCTAGACTGGTGCTCTTCCGACTGAGCTATAGAAAACCCATTAATTCTCATTGCCTGAATGGTCAGAAGCTATTATAAACCTGACATAAACCCGAAGGATACAAATCAACTTGGGGATATATGCGAGGGATCACCGATGCGATACAGCTTTTTGTAATAATTAATTCAAACAATTATAAAGAAACTGACCAGAAATATATTGTGATTAAAAGAAGGCAAAGAAAATGGGCATATTATATGATGTTATATCAGGACCTTGGCGAAAAACAGCACCATAGATGATCATGTAGTCCTGTATAAGTATATATTTGAATGAAATATAATACTTTACCGCATCTACAAGTACTCCGTTCGTATCGTCCAAGCTGTAGGCGACCTTGTAGCTCTTCACCCATTGGGAATAGTCCTGGCGTCCTTGTGTTGCCACAGCAACGACGTGATGCGTGGAACCAAGATCAACCTGAATGTATCATAGAGGATCGTTATAAATCATCCATACCATAACTACTATATTATGCACTCACATGTATCATATTGATGCCATTCTTGCTGTGATATTTCCATTTTGTGTTTCCTAATTCAAATAATACACATGGTTATACCACTAACAACTAACACGATTATTACTTTTGATTATAATTATACAACTTATTCAAATAAATAATAATGATAAATGTGTGTTAAACTACTAATAACATTAAGTTGTTTAATTACGATAATATCGATTCTCAGTACTCTCATTTTTTAAATGCATAAATCTACGAATGAATATTATATAATTTCAAGAATAAATGTAAATAAAGTATAAATGTTTAATCAGTCGAAATAAATTGTTAAGTACAAGAGAATGTAAATATATTGTTAAATTAGTTTGGATTTCAATGTACATAATCGAAACATAATAACTACGTAAGATGTACAAATGACAATATTGATTTATAAAGATAGACACCTACAATGTAGATTTTGATTCACATGGGTAATTTGTCAAATACAGATGTGTAAATACCCCTTGTATAAATTAATGTTTGTGACCACCGTTTTCTCCTCCCAAGAGAATTTAACTTTTCAAAAGTAATACAACTCGTTCTCTAACCTGAATCCATTGATTTACGTCATTTGTACCGGCGCCCCATGCTCCAATCCCGTCTTTTTCACCAAACGCATTCAACCGCCCCCGTCTGGCTCCGTGACGCGCATCCCATTGGCTAGATGCAGTCATACTCGAATCAGGGATGAGCTTGGACTCAATTCCAAGAGGATCGGCTTAAAAAAAACAGTAATACATTTTAATTAGGGATATTACTGCACTCAAATAATAGGAGAAGTGTTAAGAATAATGTTTAAATCAGAGATGGAATTGGATTAAAGTCCAAGAGGAGCGTCTTTCAAAGAAAATGCAGTGCATTTTGATAAAGCATAGTAGTGTACATCATATCAATCGGGACATCTATAACAGTTTAACAAGGGATGGAATTTGAATCAAGTTAAAATCTGTCGATCGTATACTCGAACGCCAATTTTATCCAAATGCATTATGCTTTTAAGGATTTGCAAAGAAGGTAGAGATTCCAATTTCATACCATTATTATACCCTAATCAAAATTTCTACAAGCGATTGTCTGATAAGCCCATTAAAGGTTCTATGTCATGGAAATCACTTTAAAATGAAATTTAGCCTAACAGGGATAGTTTGTCATGTGGATCTTGATTTTAAAGGACCTAAAGAATACAACGTACATTGGCACTTATTCCATAGTTGATGACTTATCAAATAGGTCTTCCGAAAAAAATCCATGAAAATAAACACAGTAGTGATTTGAGACTAATTGTCTGATGCCAAATCTCATTTAGCAGCCAGTTTACGCCCCACCCACATTTAGGGTCCAGAATCGGCAGCGTGCCTTGACATGTAATTGACAATTCATTGGCTTACGTCATGACGCGTCATGTACAGAATTTAGTTCATTAGTCCGTTCTTTAGATGACGTCACATTTTGGCGATTTAAAAGGGGCGTTCCCAGGACAATTAGATATTTACTAATTACCCCAAAATTGATTGATTTCATGAGAAATGACTGCCAAATTCTCTTTCTTCAGGAAAAATTACGTATAGAGAGCCGAATTGTGAAAATTAGGCCATCTAGACGTTGTAGTTCCTTTAGCAATAATTTTATCAATGGAAAAGTAATTAAAACAAGAAATCAGCTTGAAAATTCACATTGGGAAAGCCCACTAAAAATGTCTCCACAGTGAATGTCTACATGTGACCTCATCTGTCAATCACAACTCAGTTACTTATAAGATGAACAATGCACTCGTCTAAGATGAGTGCCTGCTTACAATAGTATCACATGTTTGAATACACTACCAATTGCACACTTTCAATTTCAATAGCAGTTGCTATGTCAGAAAAGCCCAACCGATGTGGGCTTGAGTGAATGGTGTGTGTATTCGGTGTGAATGATGACCTACCTACCATATTATTTCTCTAGAATTTGTATAATTTGTAAAAGGGCCCCAATTTACAAGCTCCGGCTTCTATGGGGTCCAAAACCATTTTGTATATTGATTATCCAACTGCTATTTATATTTGTTACTTTTGTTTTATGGTTTGAATAAACTGAATCTGAATCTGAATCATTATGACAAGAATGCACAGAAAAGCTATTGTATGTAAGCATATAGGGCGAGCTATTGTGGGCATGTTCTTTGCATCCTTTTTTTTTTGTCAACTAATGTAAGCTGACCAGTGATTGACATGATGTCGATAGCTTATTGGTCCGGGTTATTGGTGCTTGTCATGTCCTTATGATGGCTGAGATTTTCTGACATAACAACTGCTATTGAAATTGAAAGTGTGCAATTGGTAGTGTATTCAAACATGTGATACTATTGTGAGCAGGCGCTCATCTTAGACGAAGGTGCATTGTTCATCTTATAAGTAACTGAGTTGTGATTGACAGATGAGGTCACATGCAGACATTCACTCTGGAGAGTCTTTTAGGAGGTGGGGCTTAGCCAGATGAATAAAATAACTGATTAAATGTTTTTAAAATACACAAAGCATATTTAGGTCAAACAGTTTACAATTAGTTGATGTGTACACTAATACAGATAAGCTAAAGACAACATGCATTTGCATGTCAGGTAAACTTTAAAGTTGATCAATGTAAATATTTTGATTACATATTGGCTGTAGAATCCCGTAAACCTCCATTCTCAAGCTGATGTGTCCATACCAGCCAACGGGGTAAAGACGCACATACCGGCAAAATCTCGGGTATGGTAAGGTGTTCCGAACCACTGTGTCTTGATCAGAATTGGCTCCGAAAACCTGTGTATAAAGAGGACAAACATACGAAACTAAATAAGGGCAATACAGACACGAAGCAACAGGTGCCCTTATTGATACTGAGTAGACAAACTTCATTGATCATAAATTGAAATTGAAATGAAATTGTTCTTTATTTTCATTCATCATAAAAACATATAAAATACAAAACAAAGATTACAATTTACATTGATACAGAAATTACAACATAATTAGAATACAACACAAATAATTATGAGAATGTGGAGGCAGCTTAAAATACACGATCGAATGCAATATCTAGATTCTAAATCAAATTAATACTGTTCAATTAAAAACATTTTATAAAGTGTACGGCTTTCAGTTTTGAAATGTTCCATCGAACATGTTGTTTATCAACAGAGTTACATTGTATCATGCAATTTAAATAGTAGTATTAGTATAAGCATCTGACCGACGCAGATCATGACATGAGCTGATAGGGTCTGTGGAAATGACACGCAACAAAAAGACCCATCCGCAACAAGAAGAGTTACAGACCAGACTCTCTTCTTTGCCACGCCTTCAAGCTGTTCGAGCGACTAATTCTTACCCGCCTAAGCGCA
Organism: Echinarachnius parma; assembly: GCA_037951105.1. Classification (NCBI taxonomy): domain Eukaryota; kingdom Metazoa; phylum Echinodermata; class Echinoidea; order Clypeasteroida; family Echinarachniidae; genus Echinarachnius; species Echinarachnius parma. The sequence goes on from JBAMJV010002649.1 coordinate 94,442, forward strand.
GTTTTGGAGCCATCTCTGATGAAGGAGCAGGCAGGATTCCGACCCGGAAAGTCTTGCACAAGTCAAGTGCTCAACTTTACCAAACACATAAAATATGGTTTCCAGAAATTTGTCATAACTGGTGCTGTCTTTGTGGACCGCTCATCAGCGTATGATAATGTCAACCACCGCAAGCTTCTACACAAATTACTGAATGTGACCGACAACATGCACCTGACCAACATGGTGAAGACCCTGATTGGGAACAGACGCTTCTTCGTCGAGCTGTCTGGAAAGAAGTGCCATTGGCGTAGGCAGAAGATGGCCTCCCCCAAGGAAGCGTTATGGCACCAACTCTGTTTAACATTTATGTTAACGAACAACCTATCCAGCCAGAGACCAGGAGCTTCATCTATGCATATGACCTGTGTATCACCACCCAACATGCCCAAAGTGACGACTTCCTAAAGGCAGAAGCCACCTTGTGCAAGGCCCCAACCTACCAATCCTCGTACTACGAGGAGAACCATCTGAAGGCTAATCCGACCAAAACTCAGGTATGCGCCTTTCATCTATAAAAGAACCTGCATGCAAACCGGAAACTGAAGATCACGTGCATGGAATGGAACCAGACTGGAACCATATGACAGCCCTAAGCGTTATCTTGACATACAAGGCTCATGTCTCCAAGCTCAAGGGAAAAGTCAGCATCATGAATGCCCTTATTGGCAAACTGAGCACATACAGGTGGTGAGGAAACCTGTCAACAATCATAACTACTGCTCTGGCTCTCTGCTATTATGCTGCAGAATATGTCTGCCCGGTATGGGAACGCTCAGCACATGCAGAGAAGATTGATCCTGTGCTTAAAGCGATAGTTGAGTTATGGTATAGAGGGCGCCACACAAAATATTTTTTGTGTCAACCTTGAAAGAGCATATCATTTTAAGACAGAATAAACTTTATTTGATCAAAATCGGGTTCAGAAATGGCTGAAATATCCATAAACATGACCATTTATAATAATTGTGGGGCCCCACAATTATTCGCTTATTTTGAACCAGCCGTTACAAAATTTAAAAAATGCTTCCTCTTTTAAAAAATTTACAAAAAAGGTTTTTAAATAGTTGTTGATTATCTCTCTATCTAATCACTTTTCAACAAAACATCACATGCATAATAAAGTTGAAACCGATGAGTGCTTAGAGAGCGCCCTCTTGAGTTTTAACGGCTCTTTTTGAATGATAACAGGCTTTTTACTACGTCATTTGTAAGTTTGTTTACCTTTCGATCATGGTGGAGACATAACTATTAATGTTTAATGTAATGGTGCAGCTTTTGGTTACTAAAATTCAGTTTGACCAATACTGTACTCTCTTTACCAGAACTCAACTTATTCTGCCAAACTAAGTAGTTAACATGTATTGATTAGTATTTCGTAACAGTGATTGTTCTAGAAGTGAAATTATTCCTTCACCATTTATTTACATATTCATTAGCAATGAAAACAATTTTGTTTTGGCCACCAGACTAAATCGTCGTTAACAAAGTTAATGTAACTCAAATACAATTAATACAAAACCATGTAATCATACTGATTACTATTTGACTATACAACTCACCACATTATGTGCAGCATTGGAAAAAGAGCTACCATCATGGCTGCAGTAGACCTTGTATCTCGTCACCCATTGGGCAGCGTCCTGGCGTCCTTGTGTTGCCACGGCAACGACGTAATGCATAGAGCCGAGATCAACCTGAATTGTGTTCATAGTAGATCATGACAAGTCGTCAATATCATAATGATAAAATAATACTAATGCTACATTATGGACTTATTGTATAGGCTATGATAATTAATATTATAATTATATTGTTACGTTTAATTTGAGTTCCAACAAACTTCATTGCAATATAATGAACTATTCGTATGATGTTCACAGGACAGTCATATATTATGGTTACAGTCCGTTATTCCGAAGGTTCGTTATTCCGAAGGTTCAGTTATTCCGAAGGTTCGTTATTCCGAAGGTTCGTTATTCCGAAGGTTCGTTATTCCGAAGGTTCGTTATTCCGAAGGTTCGTTATTCCGAAGGTTCGTTGATCCGAAAATAAAATCGGGTTCGTTATTCCGAAGGTTCGTTATTCCGAAGGTTCGTTATTCCGAAGGTTCGTTGATCCGAAAATAAAATCGGGTTTGTTATTCCGAAAATTAAATCGGGCTTGTTATAATACTATAGTTTGTGTTTTGTTTATTTAATTTTACAGCCTGCATTAATCATACCCCTCCCCCTTTCCCTCCCTTGGCCAGACCAATCAAACATTTTATCTCTTTATATGAAATTATAGCATTATAACAAACCCAAATTCATTTTTGGATTAACGAACCCGATTTCATTTTAGGAATAACGAACCTTCGGAATAACGGACCTTCGGAATAACGAACCTTCGGAATAACGAACCCGATTTCATTTTAGGAATAGCGAACCTTCGGAATAACGAACCTTCGGAATAACGAACCTTCGGAATAACGAACCTTCGGAATAACGGACCTTCGGAATAATGCAACAAATGTTCGGATTAACGAACCCTATTTCATTTTCGGATTAACGAACACTCAGGTATAGGAAATTTGCGTGTTCGGAATAACGAACCTTCGGAATAACGAACCTTCGGAATAACGAACCGCACCCTATCTTATAGACACATTATTTATTTTGTTTGTTTCACCTGGTAAGGTTTCCTATATAAATATGTATTTACAGTGGCGTAGATCTGTTTTGAGAAGTGGAGGGGGGGGGGGGTGATGGAAGGAAGTGAGCGACCATGCCCGAGGTTGCGAAGCGCCCGAGAGGGGGAGGGGGTGCGGGAGGCGTATTTTTTTTTTACACCACTGTTTTTACACCACCATTTTCGCTCAAAGCGCGCTGGTAAGCAAAGACTAGCGCCTGCTGTATGCGACAAGCGCCTGCTGTATAATATAATTATGTGTGCGATACAATTTCTATGCATCAAAAGCCTAGCCATTTTCTCAATACAATCGTAGTTTCACACACCATGGTGACAGTGAGTGCATTGTATCTACGCCTAGATGATTATTCCTAGTCTCATCGTCGTGGTCGTAGTCCGCATCGAGATCGTCCACTAATTAATGGTCACCCTCGCCCTTGGACTTGTCTTCGCTAGATCGATCGCAGAGTCGCAGAGTCTGATGCATATAAATTATATGGCATACAGCAGGCTCTAGTATTGGCTTACCAGCGCGTTTTGGGCCCGTTTTGAGCGCGTATGGCTCAACAGTGGTGTAAAAAAATATACGCGTGCGGGAGGGGGTATCCCTCCTCCCACGGTAGGGAGCTTTTGCAATTTTTCAATAATGCAATCTGGTGAGTATACATTGGAGGTAAGTTTGGTATACTAACATTTAAGAAAGCATAACAGACCAAATATACAAACACAAACGAACCTACACACACACATACACACACACGCACACACACACTTTTTTGTTTAAGTGATTTTTTATTCCTCCAAATTATATACATATAACATTTACAATTGAATATCCATAAACAAAATATGTTCATAAACAAAATATTCACACACAAACACGCGCACACACTGTAGGCTACATACATGTCTGTACTAATTTGGGGGAGGGTATGGGAGGGGTTTACCCCCTCCCACGTAGAGAAATTTTTGAAATTGGTGCTTAAAATATCACAAGTATGATTATTACTATTATATATTATCAATCTTATAAATATGATTGTTATTATTACCATTATTATCAATATTATGTATTACTGTTATTCCCCCGAGATCTACGCCCGTGTATATTGAATCATTCTGTACATTAGTGTTTAATTTGTTAAAGTGAAGAAAACAAATTTCTCTTACCTGAATCCACTGATTTGTGTTAATTGTAAGGGCGCTCCATGCTCCTTTCTCGGTACCGACAAGAACCGCATTCAACCGGCCCCGTCTGGCTCCGTGATCCGCATTCCACTCGCTAGAGGCACTCATACTCGAATCAGGGATGATATTGGACTCAATCCCAAGAGCAGGTGCTTTCAAAGAAAATGTAATACCGGTACCTTTTAATTAGGGATAATCTTGAGTTGTAACGGCTATTTTTTTTTATGATAACCGGGTTTTTACTTACTCGTTTGTAATTTTCTATACCTTTCGAGCATGGTGGAGTTATAACTACTAGTTTGTACTGTAATGGTGCAGGTTTTGGTTGATAAAATTCAGTTTGACCCAAACTCAACTATCCCTTAAAATACATTGTAATATGTAATATGTTTTGCCGTATAATTCAATACGTTTCATTTTCCATCTAGTGTATTTTAGATGTCATCTCTATCACCTTCGAAAATTGTACTCAATTCAGCCAGTTGGCTACCATATGCAATACCGTAAAACATTGACCATATGCGCTATTGTCTCACAGTATTAACAGGTATTATTAATAGCGCCAGCCGCATCCACAAGGATCCAGTATAATGAATGTATTTAGCCCTTTGTCAACGATCTTCGAGCCGGTCCTAAAGTGATACAGGTAAAGTGTCTAACTCCACGAAAAATACTTGGAGCTTCCTCGTTTCTCTTCTGCAGTGTTGTTTAGCCTATGGTAAGAGAAGAATAAAATAGGGTTCGATTTTTTCAAATGTCCCTTTAGTATGAAGATATTTATCATTGAAAATCATTATTTCAAAAGCGTTGCTAACGCTTTTGATAAAAAGTACAATTGCCGTAGCTGAACATGTCCGGCCAGCGCGCGTGGGAAACCTTCCCGACCCGGACTGTTGAGCTCTCTGGTAGAGCTGAGCGCGCGCACATTCCATGAATTCCGTACCGTCTGTATGTGGTGCGGATATCGTCAAGATCAAACGGATGAATATTACTGCGACAAATCTACGGCAGGCCATCAGTATTCGGTGATAAAATATGAACTCAATATTCGTTTTTTTCACTAGGTAAACAGTGTTCGTTTTCTTTCAAACTTTCACAAATCTTTCAATTGTATTTTACAATGATATTGATATAGGATTGAAGTCTCAAATGTCATTTTGTGCAATATCTGACACTTAACAGGTTTCACTTTAATGAATATTCATGATAGCATAATCACGCAAAGATGAGAAAAGGTGAACGTTACTTAATGTTAAAAACCTCGGTGGTTGGTGCAAAAATCAGTCTAAGGCATGACGGTATGTAAAGCCGTAGGTTCAAGTCGCATTGGAAAAGTGATTTTTTTTTGTATTCTTTAATTTCATAGGAAATTTTGTTTTAACAAATGCCACTGTTTTGTGCATAGGAATAGGAAGGAAAATAATTTACTTTTTGTCAGTTACACAATTATTACATTCAGATGAAGTCATGGCATTCCTGGCCAAACCCCACCCTAACCCAAGGTACGCAGTTCAAATCCAACTAAAGAAAATCCCGTTTTTTTTAAATCTATTAATGGATGGTCCTATTTTTTCACTGTTACAGTAAAATTTCGTATTGTATTCGAATTAATTTGAGAAAAGACGCACCTTATTAAGCCAAATGCTGGTAGATGACAATTCAAAACAATTCAATCAAATTAAATATCAATGTAGCTATATCGAGTCTGTATGTACAATATGCATTCTGCCTTATAGCCATTCGTTTCTGATATGTTTGAATAAGGGAATGTGTTTTATATTTACATGTTATACAGATACAAATGTTTCACAAATCATTCCATAAAAGCATATACAAATATTTATTACAAAATCGCTCTATATTTAAAGTTTAGTTCTGGTAAAGAGGGCGCTGCACATCACAATTTTTTTGTGAGGTAATGAAAAACTGAGTGTCGAATTTGCGAGAACATGCAATTTTAATGACAGAATAAACTTTATTTGGTCAAAATCGGCCCAGAAACGGCTGAAATATCAATAAATATATTTGATCTTATAATTATTTGGGGCCCAAATAATTAGTTGAATTTAAAAAAAAAAAAAAAAAATGCTTGCACTTTTTCAAAATTTTTCAAAAGCATTTTTTAAATAGTTGTTGATGATCTCTCTATTTAATCATTATTTTAATAAAACATCACATGCATAATTTTGTATGAAAAATGATTGAAACCAATGCTCTTTTAGAGAGCGCCCTCTTGAGTTTTAATGGCTCTTTTTTTAAATGATAACGGGCTTTTTACTTAGTCGTTTGTAATTTTGTATACCTTTCGAGCATGGTCGAGTTAAAACTAGTAGTTTTATAATGTTACTGTCCATGTTTGGATACTAAAGTTGAGCCTTACCAAAACTGTACTACCCCTTGAAGTATTATGTTCATCTAAGAATGTAATTTGATTTAACCAAAGAGCTATTATATACTAGAGTCACAATAGATTCAAATCCTTTACTAGATGTTCGATGCCGCCACGGTCAACTAAGCAGTGAATTTGCTCATTTGAATTGGACCTGAATTTTGCTTGCAGGTGGAAAAACAATGACGTTGCGGTTGATTACATACGCATTGGCACATTTCAAAAAGAGGTGTGCTCTGTTATTATAATCACTTTTCGCAAACCCGAACTCAAATTATTCGAGTGTTTCTCAATAATAGATAGCAAGTGCGCGCGAAATAAAAAAAATGTGTGAAAATTGAAATATTCATAATGTGCCTTGGCACTACTGCGACGTGTCTTATCAATTAGAGTGATATCTCAAGAGTATTATGTGCTAATGTAAATTGTTGGAAATGATCGGAAAGTAGAGAAATACTGTTTCAAAGAATCATATTAATTCAATAATTATCCGGATTTGTTCTCAATTCATGTAGGAAATGATTATAATTTCGTCTCCATTTGAAAGCGCGCACGGGCGTAGACATGACATTGATACCCATTCAAGTGGGGGGGATGAGCTATTCATTCATCGGATTACATCCCCCCCCCCCCCCCCCCCCCCCCCAGTTGAATAGGTATTACGTAAATCGCTACGCCCGTGAAAGCGCGTATATCAAGTCTACCACTAAACATGCAATAGTCACAAATAAATGAACATTAGTTGAATTATCTTGAAATTTCAAAATCTTTAGCAGTTAAAGGACCTATAGCGTCTAGATGGCCTAATTTTCACAATTCGGCTCTCTATATGTAATTTTTCCTGAAGAAAAAGAATTTGGCAGTCATTTCTCATGAAATCAATACATTTTGGGGTAATTAGTAAATATCTAATTGTCCTGGGAACGCCCCTTTTAAATCGCCAAAATGTGACGTCATCTAATGTACGGACTAATGAACTAAATTCTGTAGATGACGCGTCATGACGTAAGCCAATGAATTGTCAATCACATGTCAATCACGCTGCCGATTCTGGACCCTAAATGTGGGTGGGGCGTAAACTGGCTGCTAAATGAGATTTGGCATCAGAAAAGTAGTCTTAAATCACTACTGTGTTCATTTTCATGGATTTTTTTTCGGCAGACCTATTTTACAAGTCATCAACTATGGAATAAATGCCAAAGTACGTTGTATTCTTTAGGTCCTTTAATTAGCTAGTCGTTGGTTTCACTTGGCGGCATCGAAGATCGAACTTCAAATAAACCGCAAAGCCCCACTTCTCCTTTTGTTCGCCTTTAGAATACAGACAGGTTTTTGAATCAATTAGTGACATAACAGTTGTGACTCCATCCATGGTAACTCCTTGATTTAACTAGTTTCCTCTTTCCGGTTGAATTTATATTCATTACGATCACCTGTTTGGTTTCCATGTGATTCTTTTGTTATCATATCTTATACGACGCACACTGAAGCTGCTACTAGGCAGATAAACCTCGAACAAGCAGTCGGTCTGTTTGAATATTACGTAACTAGGCATTATAGCGCTTTCTGCATGAAAGTCAATTTTGTAATGGCATATTGTGCAGTTGATTTACAGTCGATTAACTGATCGAGGTTATCCCAGATGTCGTCATAATTATTTTGAAGCACTTGGGCAAGAAAATATACAGTAGTAGCGATATTGACTATCGGAGGAGACATGTTGTCCTTTTATCAATCTGAGTGGACTTTGGGGCCAACAATTGATTTATATTGGGATTACAGATACTTGCTAAAGAACATAATGAATATTATTCTGGTATTTACGTATGTGTGGTGTGTGTGCTGTGTGCGTACTGTATTTGAATGAATGAAAACAAAACAATCATGAACACATTTTGTTTTAATGCAAGTTACAAAAGAAAAGATGAATGAAAACAATTTAAAACAAAATAAATAAAGGAATATAATGAACAACAAATAACGAGAAAAATAAAGTGAAATGAAAGAAGACAGACATAAAAAGTAAAAAATATAACCAACAACTAATAGAAATACAAAAAAAAAGAACATCTGACGTCAGACAAGCTTAACAATAGTAACTAGGTCCGGCAAGCTCCGGCAAACTTAGCTTGCCGGACCTAGTTACTATTGTTAAGCTTGCCAACGGGGAGTAGCATACATCACAGAAGCGGTCTATTGTTGGGGATGAAGCGGAATTTAAGCATATATTTGTTCAGCCCTTTCACACATCTTGGACATGTTTCATTCATGATTATGTCTGCTAATTCAGACAACAGGTGTCCAATCTATTTCACTATTTGAGGGTCTACTCTAGGAGGAACATTATTGTTCGAACTTTATTATTCTGCCCAATCAATCGTTATCCTCATTGTGCTCTCCGCATTATCTGTTTTGAAAAGGAATTCATGATGCACCACCAACAAGACTATTCACACTATTTAAAATGAATAGCAACAACATATATATTTGCATAAACTATTGAGTTTCATCTCAACTATTAATAGAGATACAAACATATTGAATAACACAGCAGTTTCCAAGTAACAACGTGCAGCAGCATAAAATCAAAGAATGCATGACACGGTACATCTGACATGCATAATGAACATAATCGTAGTCATAGCGTGCGTGTGCTGTATGCGTATAATAAGAGGTGTGTGTGTTGGGGGTGGGGGTGTGTACGTGTTGGGGGTGGGGGTGTGTACGTGTTGGGGGTGGGGGTGGGGGCGGGCAGGGGCTAAGTTATAAATAAGTTGTTATTAATTCTTGGACGGAAAAGAGTAAAATATAGTTTGTGCTTGATGAAGAGTTGGCTGGAACAGGGTGATTAATCAATTTTAAAATGACCCTACCCCCCCCCCCCCCCCCCCCACCATATAAAGCTAAATACTAGCAGAATGCCAGGACTTCATCTGAAAGTAATAATTGTGTATTTAACACAAATGATAATTTTCCTTCCCAATCATATGCACAAAACGCTGACATCTGTTAAAACAAAAATTTCCTATGAAATAAAAAAACAAAACAATTAATCACTTATCCAATGCGTCTTGAACATACGGCTCTACATACCGTGATGCAGTTATGCCTCAGACTGATTTGCACCAACCACCGACCCTAGAGCTACTTCTGCTTGCTTGATTGGATTTCAACCCTAAGTAACATTAATCTTTTCTAACTTTGCGTGATAATGCTATCATGAATATTCATTAAGACCGGCTCGAAGATCGTTGACAAAAGGCTAGATACATATTCATTATACTGGATCCTTGTGGATGCGCAGCGGCTGGCGCTATTGATACTCCTCTGAACCAGTAGCGCCTATGGTCAATGTTTTACGGTATATGTATACAACACTAAATGAATAAAGACATGGATAAATAAATAGCCTATACACTCATATCAAAGGGGACGTCTTTAACGGATGGAATGCGACTCAAGTCCAAACAAATATCGATTACCCAGAAACGCCAAAAATATCCTATATTGATGAAGATTATGCAGAGAGATTTACAAATGAGGTAAGGACCATATAGAAGTATGACTCCAAATGACATTGTAGACCTACACTGTACACACGCACAATCACGTGCCACATATTACTCTTGTACATGAATAATACGGCGGATTTAAAGGGGACCACCAGGCAGAGAACAACACATAATTATATGTTTTGGTACCGGTTTGTGATATCAAATAGATACCTAACATTTTGCAAAGGGTTGTGTAAATTCATAAATAAACAATAAATTACCACCACTTACGGAACCACTATTATTTCATGGTTCCGTACGGGCCAAACATTTGCGAGTGCGCCAATGCTATTCACGCATATATGTTTGGAGACAATATAATCCCGGACGATTCGTTCGCTCTGGACATAGTAGTCTTCGTACATGCAGACCCATGAAAACATGCTTTAGAATGGTGATGCGTTTTCCAATTATATTATTTTTTTCTGGAAACATATTTTCATGAACTTATTGATGGAATGGACTACTAAAGATGTTACCTTTCATTTGTAACAATATTATGTTTGGGTGGTGGTACCCTTTAAGGAAAACAAGTAGCCTACTGTATCCGATTAGAAGCCTTTCTGCCACGTGGTCTAAAAGTAGAGTAGTTTTAATTCTTTAAAATGGTGACACCGATGACCCACAGAACTTTCGCATGATCGCATTGTCTAATGTAGGCAAAATCTTCCACCACATTCTGTCCCAAAGACTGGAAAAATTTGTTGTTGAGAATAGACAACCCTCATTTCCGTCATGGAATATCTGGCTGTACTGACCATAATAATTGATGATGACTTTTGTCTAAAAACAGGTATTTATTTGTTATAAATTAAATTATTAAGGAGAGAAATTGGCAACAATATTCATTTCTAACTGATTCCCTTCAATCAACAACAGCAGCAACTTACCGACGTCTTGCGCCTTGGCCGCTGAAAGCACGCAGACGATGGCGAGTACCACTGCGAGCATTTTGAATCTATGCATGGCCGACTTGTTTGAATATATACGTCGCCGTAATTGGTTGTTCGGATCAAGCGATGCTGGTCGTCCCGTGTCTCTAAATCTGCTCTATCTGGCTACGTTGAGGAACCCTCGGCTAATTGTAATTGTCGGCCCGAGATCGAACACATTTATAGAAAAATTTGTCATAAAGTATGCTGTTTTATGAATATCAATTACGTTTCTATATATTTGGCTTGTAACAAAATGCTTCAAAAGAGGAAGCAATTTGTCATTGAATTATATTCCATTAAATAACGTGCTCACGTTACATTTTCCCTTTTTTTTTTTTTCTTACAACAGTTCCTCCACGCCACGCAGTTTATAAGCTTGTAAAGAATTTGTTTTTTAACTGAATGAATAAAATGTAACATGACACTTCCGTTTCAATTTCTGCACACGACACGCATTTTGGGGTCGTTCTATCATGGTGCCTTTTCCAAACAACATCCCGCTCACGCCACGCAATTTGGAAGCTTGTAAAGAATGAACACGTAAAGCCCTCCGCACACAGAGCCGACTCGACTCGGTCCGACTGGTTCTCAGTCAGGCTACAGTCGGTTTCGCTCAGTCGGAGCCGATTCAACATGTTGAATCGGCCTCGAATGACCTCCGACTGGCTCTTGACCGGCAAAACCTGAGTCCTGAGTCAATGAATACTGAGCTGAACCGACTTAAAACCAGTCGGATCGGGTCGAGTCGGCTCTGTGTGCGGAGGGCTTGACATAACACATCTGTTCAATTTTCCTGTAGTTTACATCAAATGCGTGTTTTGTACACCATTTGTTTTTATTTACTAAAACAGATAAACAGAAGTCAGCATGCATTTGCACTTATATGAACAGCATATGTATAGACTAGGAATATAGGCATAGGCCTACTTGTCATATTGGTTACCTTTTCTGTTCCCTTCTGTTGGCCATCATGAACAGGTTTGAGCCTGTTTCTGCGAACCTCTCTATACAGGGTGGCCCCCAAAAAAAAAACGGGGCACTTCCCAAAATATAGTAACAAAATGATTATGTCCATCGGATAGGGTGTATTTTCCAATGAAAAACGATACCAAGAACGGTCATTTTGGTCGTGTGGTTTTTGTGTTAAGGCGCTCTGAGTGTCAGGTTTCCATTTTTGTCAATGTTTACCAAGTCAGTGTCTGATGAATCGCTTTAACTGCCCGTCACATCAAACAACGAGCAATACGCGCGCCACTGTTAGTGTGCATTCAGCTGTGTGCTGAGAGAATGGGTATAGTTGTTCGATACTATGACGGGTAGTAAGTCCGATTTATCAAGCACTGCATGACTTGGTAAAAGTTGACAAAAATGGGAACCTGACATGGTGTCACTCACAGCGCCCTAAAGCAAAAGCTACACGACCAAAATGACTGTTCGTGGTATCGTTTTTCATTGGAAAGGACATCCTATCCGATTCACATAATCATTTTGTTCCTTTATTTTGGGAAGTGCCCCGTTCCGGTTTTTTTGGGGTCACCCTGTATAGAGGTCACTTTTCTAAAACTGGTCACCTTTCCGTCTTCATAGGGTATTCACTAAAGACAGGTTTGACTGTATTGTTTCAACCTGTCTTCAAATACCCCCTCTTTATAGCGGTCACCTGTTCTGCCTCACTCGGTTGGTCGCTATGGACAAGTTTGACTGCATATTACATTCTATATATTGAAACTAACCCATCAACAGACCTTCATGTATTGTTTGAGTTTGAATGCTGCAGCAGCTGATGCTTTATTACAAGGGCACTGCCGCGATGTCATGCAATGATAAACAGCAATTATACGAACGAAATATGACCAGATATACTAGGACTACTATTGTTTGACAACTGTTTTAAAAGTGTAAATTAACTGCGTCAAATATAACCAAAATCATTACAAGGGCACTGCCGCGATGTCATGCAAATAAACAGCAAAATCCATACGAACGAAAGATGATCAGAAATACGAGGACTATTGTTTGACAATTTACAGTTTTAAAAGTTTAACATAACTGTGTCAAATACATACAACCAAAATTTCAAATTTCAAATTTGATTCAACACTCATAATACTGCAATAACAGAAGTAAAACACCACACAACTTAGCAACCTGTCTTCAAAGACCCCCTTTTTATAGCGGTCACATGTTGTGGCTCATTCGGTCGGTCGCTATACACAAGTGTTACTGTATAACACATAATAATTATATTGAAACCGATCCTTCAACAGACCTTCATTTATTGTTTCAATTTCAATGTTGCAGCTGCAGCTGATGCTATTACAATAGCAAGGCCGCGATGTCATGAAAATAAATATCAAATACGAACGAAATACTAGGATTACTATTGTTTGGCAACTGTTTCAAGAGTATTCATTTCCTGTGTCAAATATAATCAAAATCATTACAAAGGCACTGCCGCGATGTCATGCAAATAAATAGAAAATACGAACGAAATATGATCAGAAATACGAGGATTACTATTGTTTGACAATTTACAGTTTTAAAAGTTTAACTTAACTGTGTCAAATACATACAACCAAAATTCTATATTTTGAAACTAACCCATCAACAGACCTTCATGTATTGTTTGAGTTTGAATGCTGCAGCAGCTGATGCTTTATTACAAGGGCACTGCCGCGATGTCATGCAAATAAACAGCAATTATACGAACGAAATATGACCAGATATACTAGGACTACTATTGTTTGACAACTGTTTTAAAAGTGTAAATTAACTGTGCCAAAATCTTTGTAAGCGTTTACATGTCTTTTGTGCCGTGTTTAGCATTTGAAGAGAAGAATGAATAATGAAATGGGCTTTTGTGTGTTAATTGTCAAGGCGCTCAATAGTGAGATTAATGTGATTCAACGAATATCGTTCCAGCAACAAAATAGTTAGTAGTCAAATACCAATAGACAGTAGGGGGGGGGGGGGGGGGGGAGTAGAGAAAATCTGCCATGATTGTAGCCTATTTTCACTCTTTTTAAATATAGAAGAGTGACAAATCGGTGGTTTATGTTCCAGATGTAATATTACTAGAAATACCAGTGTGTTATAAATGTCACCTTTTATGCATATATCCTTATATTGACCAGTTGACCACTATAAACAGGTGTGGATATAAACCTGTTTTTGTGAACCTGTCTACAAAGGCGACTTCTCTATAAATCTAGTCACTTTTCCGTCTTCCTTGGGTGGTTACTAAAGACAGGTTTGACTGTACTGTATCAACCTCTCTGTACCCCCTCTTTATAGCGGTCACCTGTTGTGGCGCAATTGGTTGGTCGCTATAGACAAGTGTTACTGCATAACACAATTACATGAATATTAAAACCAATCCATCAACTCCGTGGTTTTTAGTCCAGATGTAATATTACTAGAAATACCTGTTATAAATGTCACATTGTCTGTATATCATATCCTTAGATTAACCACTATAAACATGTTTGGATATAAACCTGTTTTTGTGAACCTGTCTACAAAGGCGACTTCTCTATAAATATAGTCACCTTTCCGTCTCCTTTGGTGGTTACTAAAGACAGGTTTGACTGTTCTGTATCAATTTCAACCTCTCTGTACCCCCTCTTTATAGCGGTCATCTGTTGTGGCGCAATTGGTCGGTCGCTATAGACAAGTGTTACTGCATAACACATTACATGAATATTAAAACCAATCCATCAACTCAGTGGTTTTTAGTCCAGATGTAATATTACTAGAAATACCCGTTATAAATGTCACATTGTCTGTATATCATATCCTTAGATTAACCACTATAACCAGGTTTGGATATAAACCTGTTTATGTGAACCTGTCTACAAAGGCGACTTCTCTAAATCTAGTCACTTTTCCGTCTTCATTGGGTGGTGACTATTTAAAGACAGGTTTGACTGTATTGTATCAACCTCTCTTTAAGTACCCCCTCTTTATAGCGGTCACCTGTTCTGTCTCACTTGGTCGGTCGCTATACACAAGTGTTACTGTATAACACATTATATTTTGAAACCAATCCATCAACAGACCTTCATGTATTGTTTAAGTTTGAATGCTGCAGCAGCTGATGATTATTACAAGGGCACTGCCGCGATGTCATGCAAAAATATAGCAAATACGAACGAAATATGATCAGAAATATTAGGATTACTATTGTTTGGCAACTGTTTTAAAAGTCTTCATTTACTGTGTAAAATACAAATGTGTCAAATTAACTGTGTCAAATACAACCAAAATCTTCTTAAGCGTTTACATGTCTTTTGTGCCGTGTTTGATAGCTTTTTGAAGAGAAGAGTGAATAATGAAAATTGAAATGGGTTAGATGTTTAAAAATGTCATGGCCCTCAATAGTGAGATTCTTGTGATTCAACGAAAAGCGTTTCAGGAACAAAATAAATAGTTAGTAGTCAAAATACCAACAGGCAGTAGGGGGAAACAAGTAGAGGAAATCTGACATTTATGTTCACGTCTTTTAAAACACAGAAGATGATCAGTGGTTTATGGTACGTATATAATATTACTAGAAATACCTGTTATAAATGTCACATTGTCTGTATATCATATCCTTAGATTAACCATAAACGGGTTTGGATATAAACGGGTCTGGATATAAACCTGTTTATGTGAACCTGTCTATAAAGGCGACTTCTCTAAATCTAGTCACTTGTCCGTCTTCCTTGGGTGGTCACTAAAGACAGGTTTGACTGTATTGTATCAACCTCTCTTCAAAGACCCCCTCTTTATAGCGGTCACCTGTTCTGTCTCACTTGGTCGGTCGCTATACACAAGTGTTACTGTATAACACGTTATTGTGAAACCAATCCTTCAACAGACCTTCATGTATTGTTTAAGTGCAGCAGCTGATGATTATTACAAGGGCACTGCCGCGATGTCATGCAAAAATATAGCAAATACGAACGAAATATGATCAGAAATATTAGGATTACTATTGTTTGGCAACTGTTTTAAAAGTATTCATTAACTGTGTAAAATACAAATGTGTCAAATTAACTGTGTCAAATACAACCAAAATCTTCTTAAGCGTTTACATGTCTTTTAGATAGATAGATAGATAAATGGTATTTATTGCTCCATGAATGGCAGTTTCACAACTGAATTGCACATGAGTTACAAAAGTTTGTCATATATACATTGTAAAAATCACAGAACATTTAAAATCGTGTCTTATTAATATTGCATAAATACCATAACCAGTTAAAAAACAGTTAATGAACATAATTCTTGATAGAAATGATTAAGTCCAATTATGTACTACTATATAAACGTTACTATGTACTACTATTTTGTGCCGTGTTTGATAGCTTTTTGAAGTGAAGAGTGAATAATGAAAATTGAAATGGGTTAGATGTTTAAAAATGTCATGGCCCTCAATAGTGAGATTCTTGTGATTCAACGAAAAGCGTTTCAGGAACAAAATAAATAGTTAGTAGTCAAAATACCAACAGGCAGTAGGGGGAAACAATAGAGGAAATCTGACATTTATGTTCACGTCTTTTAAAACACAGAAGATGATCAGTGGTTTATGGTACGTATATAATATTACTAGAAATACCTGTTATAAATGTCACATTGTCTGTATATCATATCCTTAGATTAACCATAAACGGGTTTGGATATAAACGGGTTTGGATATAAACCTGTTTATGTGAACCTGTCTATAAAGGCGACTTCTCTAAATCTAGTCACTTGTCCGTCTTCCTTGGGTGGTCACTAAAGACAGGTTTGACTGTATAGCGGTCACCTGTTCTGTCTCACTTGGTCGGTCGCTATACACAAGTGTTACTGTATAACACGTTATTGTGAAACCAATCCTTCAATAGACCTTCATTTATTGTTTAAGTTTGAATGCTACAGCAGCTGATGCTATATTACAAGGGCACTGCCGCGATGTCATGCAAATAAATAGCAATTACGAACGAAATATGATCAGATATATTTAGGATTACTATTGTTCGGCAACTGTTTTAAAAGTATTCATTAACTGTGTAAAATACAAATGTGTCAAATTAACTGTGTCAAATACAACCAAAATCTTCTTAAGCGTTTACATGTCTTTTGTGCCGTGTTTATAGCTTTTTGAAGAGAAGAGTGAATAATGAAAATTGAAATGGGTTAGAGGTTATAAAATGTCAAGGCCCTCAATAGTGAGATTCTTGAAAGCGTTTCAGGAACAAATGATATAGTTAGTAGTCAAAATACCATTGTAGGGACTTAGTAACATTGTCCAAATCCTCAACACTTACTTGGAACTCTAGTTGTTCTCTCATACCTTGTCATATTCATATTAACAATAAAAGCACAGGACAGGTTTCGGTTTTTCCCATTTCCATTTCGTTCAAAAGATATTTACGATTGAAGTGTTCAGATGTTAAACTGTCTACGGGATAATTTAAGCCGTGTACAAAGTAAGTGCAATGAGTTAGTGAATATCACTTTGCACATTTTGCTAATTCCCCGGCCGAAAAACATCCAATTAACGTGAAATTTTCGCCCATTACTTTGTGGACATATCAGATCACACCAAGGCAGATTGTATTAATCACTCATCACGGTTTACACTTGTCAACATAATAATTACTAGATCCCGTTAAGTGAAGGGGGAGGGGGGGGGGGGGGGGGGTTCTAGCCCACTGTTTTAGATGGTCGAGATCGATTAAAAGTGAACCCGATACCGATACAATATGGACCCGACACCGGGTGAGAGAATCTGACATTTATTTTAGCCTTTTCAAAACACTAGAAGAACTAAAATTCCTAAAATCTCATAGTCCCGTGTGGAAATGTTAGGAAGTTAGATCGCTTTAAATGTAGGAAAACAGCCACCTCAACCCTTGTGTGGTAAAACCATGTCTGTATCGGCTGGGTCAAGTCTCCAACGAAACCCTTGAAACCCAAGCGAAATGTTGCTTTCATAGACTTGAAGAGATTAGGAGGAATAATCTCTGAAAGTTACAGCATAATCGGGCAAGAAACAAGAAAACTACGGCTCTTTGAAGATGTCCATTTATTCCTATATGGGGAACTCAAAATGGCAACGCACTCTGATAAGTGTGTGGACTACTCCCCATATGTTTTGTACAAAAATGTTCCCATTTTTACAGTTTTCTTCATAGTCACACTTTTCCATTCCCCCAACTCATGATATGTTATATATAAATGCATTATACAAAACATATGTTGAACTCAAAGGGTAAACATACATTTTGAGAAAATTAAACAAAATTGAAATTGTTTGTACAAAATGTATGGGGAGTAGTAGAAACAAATGGCCGCTCTTTTCATAGAGCCATAGTTTTCATATTTTTTGACCGATAGTGCTCAAATTTTCAGGGACTATTCATCCTATTTAGTGTCTTATAGTGCATACAACAATTTGTCTGGATTTCATCGTCCTTTCAATGTTTTCTTCTTATGTTTCCTTCAAATAATTCTCATTTTCTACTTAGACTTGATGGATGATTATCTTTGGCGACATTTCCAACAGGGTGGTATTGATTGGGTTGACATAGAGCGTGGATTTTTAACATCGTAATGGGCTAGCGGACGGTGTGAAATACTGACTCGGCGATTATGCGTACACACGCACACGCACCCCCCCCCCCCCCCCCCACACACACACACACATACAAACACACACACACAAACAACACACACACAAACAACACACACACAAACACACACACACACACACACACACACACACACACACACACTCATTAACGATCTAATCATGCCAATTAAATCAGAAAGGAACACAAATGAAATTAAACGTTGTAGTCACAGTGATGGAGCATCTTTTCCATGTTTATTTCTCTAATTCATTCTCAAGTGAATGCTTCTAGACAATCGATCTCCCATATAACATGGAGAGCACGAATTAACGAGTCTAAAAACAATGATCTTTTGTTTTTAAATCCAAAATTGAAGGAACTTTTCATACAAGCCCATAAATTCATCAGCATGATTTATGAGACAACATTGAATAGCGAAGGATGTTACTATCTGTAAATGGTGGTTACGACAATACAAGAAATTATCTACATCCAATAATGGAAACGTAAATCCAGACAAACAAACCATGTTGGTTTTTGTCTTTCTTTCTTACGTCATAATCAAACTAATTTTACAGAATTAGATAAAATGGATCTCTGTTACAACACTTTTAGAGTAAAATATATATGTACTTGTTGGTACAAGACCGTACAAGGGAGAAAGGGATTGCAATTAGCAGCAAATAATTCATTACGTATGTTACTACTTCAAGATGCTACAAGTATGGTATGAAATTAAAGTCAATTTATTCCACAAAAACAATTGATTTCGTGACAATGTTTAATGTTATAACAATGGTGTAAACTTGTAAACACAAGTATTGAGTGACCACGGGAAAATGGGAAACACTAATAGTTCATTGTATTGGTCTAAAAATGAGTGCATGAAATCAAAGTCAAAGTATTCACAGATTTATACTAATTTGTTAGAATTTCATTGTCCTAAGTACATTGTGTTTTTTTTTCTTTTTCAGTTTGATCTAAAACGAGAAAACATGATTATAATGTAAATGCAGCAAATACAATCTTGACAAGGTTACAATGTAGCTCTGAGTCTATCTCTCTCTTCTTTTTTGTTTTTGTCTTACATAAGAAATTTTGATGACCATGACTGAAATGTCAAATGCCTTTGTGATCCAGCACAATAGCATTTCAATATTTACATGTACATGAATCATAACACAAGTTAATGAAACTATACTTTAAGAAAAAAAAACAATCACGATTAAGGAATATACTGTAATAAGGAGTGGTGAAGAGAAGAAACCATGAATTAAATAGACTGGCACGTACAGTGTCGTATCAGGGTGTACTTTTCACAGATTTGTACCTACACCGAGACAAACTGACCGGTGCATGGTGACCACCTACTAAGGGAATCAAGAAAAGTGACCTCTATATACAGGTTCCATACATCTCCACATGACGTGTTAACCTGTGAATAGTGACAACCTATTTAGGGATTAAGAAAAGTGACCTCTATATACAGGTTCCATACATCTCCACATGACGTGTTAACCTGTGAATAGTGACAACCTATTTAGGGATTAAGAAAAGTGACCTCTATATACAGGTTCCATACATCTCCACATGACGTGTTAACCTGTGAATAGTGACAACCTATTTAGGGATTAAGAAAAGTGACCTCTATATACAGGTTCCATACATCTCCACATGACGTGTTAACCTGTGAATAGTGACAACCTATTTAGGGATTAAGAAAAGTGACCTCTATATACAGGTTCCATACATCTCCACATGACGTGTTAACCTGTGAATAGTGACAACCTATTTAGGGATTAAGAAAAGTGACCTCTATATACAGGTTCCATACATCTCCACATGACGTGTTAACCTGTGAATAGTGACAACCTATTTAGGGATTAAGAAAAGTGACCTCTATATACAGGTTCCATACATCTCCACATGACGTGTTAACCTGTGAATAGTGACAACCTATTTAGGGATTAAGAAAAGTGACCTCTATATACAGGTTCCATACATCTCCACATGACGTGTTAACCTGTGAATAGTGACAACCTATTTAGGGATTAAGAAAAGTGACCTCTATATACAGGTTCCATACATCTCCACATGACGTGTTAACCTGTGAATAGTGACAACCTATTTAGGGATTAAGAAAAGTGACCTCTATATACAGGTTCCATACATCTCCACATGACGTGTTAACCTGTGAATAGTGACAACCTATTTAGGGATTAAGAAAAGTGACCTCTATATACAGGTTCCATACATCTCCACATGACGTGTTAACCTGTGAATAGTGACAACCTATTTAGGGATTAAGAAAAGTGACCTCTATATACAGGTTCCATACATCTCCACATGACGTGTTAACCTGTGAATAGTGACAACCTATTTAGGGATTAAGAAAAGTGACCTCTATATACAGGTTCCATACATCTCCACATGACGTGTTAACCTGTGAATAGTGACAACCTATTTAGGGATTAAGAAAAGTGACCTCTATATACAGGTTCCATACATCTCCACATGACGTGTTAACCTGTGAATAGTGACAACCTATTTAGGGATTAAGAAAAGTGACCTCTATATACAGGTTCCATACATCTCCACATGACGTGTTAACCTGTGAATAGTGACAACCTATTTAGGGATTAAGAAAAGTGACCTCTATATACAGGTTCCATACATCTCCACATGACGTGTTAACCTGTGAATAGTGACAACCTATTTAGGGATTAAGAAAAGTGACCTCTATATACAGGTTCCATACATCTCCACATGACGTGTTAACCTGTGAATAGTGACAACCTATTTAGGGATTAAGAAAAGTGACCTCTATATACAGGTTCCATACATCTCCACATGACGTGTTAACCTGTGAATAGTGACAACCTATTTAGGGATTAAGAAAAGTGACCTCTATATACAGGTTCCATACATCTCCACATGACGTGTTAACCTGTGAATAGTGACAACCTATTTAGGGATTAAGAAAAGTGACCTCTATATACAGGTTCCATACATCTCCACATGACGTGTTAACCTGTGAATAGTGACAACCTATTTAGGGATTAAGAAAAGTGACCTCTATATACAGGTTCCATACATCTCCACATGACGTGTTAACCTGTGAATAGTGACAACCTATTTAGGGATTAAGAAAAGTGACCTCTATATACAGGTTCCATACATCTCCACATGACGTGTTAACCTGTGAATAGTGACAACCTATTTAGGGATTAAGAAAAGTGACCTCTATATACAGGTTCCATACATCTCCACATGACGTGTTAACCTGTGAATAGTGACAACCTATTTAGGGATTAAGAAAAGTGACCTCTATATACAGGTTCCATACATCTCCACATGACGTGTTAACCTGTGAATAGTGACAACCTATTTAGGGATTAAGAAAAGTGACCTCTATATACAGGTTCCATACATCTCCACATGACGTGTTAACCTGTGAATAGTGACAACCTATTTAGGGATTAAGAAAAGTGACCTCTATATACAGGTTCCATACATCTCCACATGACGTGTTAACCTGTGAATAGTGACAACCTATTTAGGGATTAAGAAAAGTGACCTCTATATACAGGTTCCATACATCTCCACATGACGTGTTAACCTGTGAATAGTGACAACCTATTTAGGGATTAAGAAAAGTGACCTCTATATACAGGTTCCATACATCTCCACATGACGTGTTAACCTGTGAATAGTGACCACCTATTTAGGGAATTAAGAGAAGTGGCCACTGTAGACAGGTGACCTCTATAATACAGGGTGGCCCCCAAAAAACGGAATGGGGCACTTCCCAAAATATAGTCCATCGGATAGGGTTCCTTTTCCAATGAAAAAACGATATCAACTGATAATGCAGTTACTACGAGTCAAAGGAAACTAATATTCCAGACCTTCTATCGACAAAATGAACTGATAAAGAAAGAGATTACTTTAAACCCTCAATAATGTAATGGATGATGACGACAATTCATTAAGTATAAATGGAAAGATGATCAAACAATCAACACATTTTCATCATCTTTATACAGCATTTCATTAAAACATATCAGACATTTTTTGTACAATGACAAAACACAAATACAATTGTAACTCTTTTGATTTAGAATGAATGATGACAAATGCTTTTTGTTTGAATGACATAATTTGGCTGTAGTTATATACACCTTGATTGTCCATAGCACACTTAAGGATATTTATTATTCTTTCTGCGTTTCTTTTTTCTTCTTCATGATAAAGATTTCTTATTAAGCTGTACAATAATATCAAATGGCAAAACATGGCAATGAACATTATGGTGAATACAATGCAAAACGATGGAGAAAATAAAAACAGCAACTTTAAATCAAATACCTTACATGTTTAATAATGATTAAGAACATTTTAAAATGAAAAAAACAAAACAAAACAATGATTTTCATCTTCTTCAGTACATTGGATAAAAAACAAACAATCACATGTGCATACACCACAATCCAAGTTCATCATATTGGTTCACAAATTCATGTCAATGCTTTTTGAAAATACATTTTTGAAATTTAACTTGCATGAAAACTATCCATCTTTTTCATTATCAACAAAAAATATTCCTGCTTAACTACAGTGATGTAACCAATATGTTTCACATGTAGCCAAACACACATACATGTACGCACGTTTAACCAAACACGCACATGCACAGGCACACACATATACATACTGACAAGCGCAAGCTGTGCACACATACACATCGTATGGATGAAGTTCTGTCTATTCATAAGAATAGAAAGTGTGCCTTAACTGCGGCAGGAATTAAACTTATTTTCAAGAAGAAATATTACTTCTCATGAAAGAAAATCAAAGGAATCATCTTTAAAATAGGCAGAAAAGAGCAAAGCAAAGATGCATGAAAGCAACGTTTCTCTCCTGCTTCCTTTTTGGAAATAAAGACACAAAATAAAATCAGTAAAAACATAGCATAAAAAAAGAAGTGTAGTATTTCCTTCCACAACTATTAGTCATCCAACTATTATATTAAACACATCAGTTTTTACCAAGACGATATATTCCAAATGATTATTTTTTTTCTCCATAAATCCATAATCTGATAAAGATACTATTTGTATTCGTCTCAAGACATGAAGGCACACATGATTAAATGAAGACCAAAAAAAAAAGATGACAATAAACTACATAAAACTATCAGAAATAAAATCATACATGATACATTTTTAGAAAGCATGGACCTGATATCTTCTTCATTAAAAAAAATGTTTTTGTCACATTGAAAGGGATCTAGTAACATTGTCCAAATCCTCAAAACTTTCTTGGAAATCTAGCGGTTCTCTCAAACCTTGTTGTATTTGTATTACCAATAGAGGCATGGAACAGGTTTCGGATTTTAGAATTTCCTTTTTGTAAACAAAAAAAATTGCGATTGAAGTGTTTGGATGTTTCACTATCCAGTGGATAATCCCGACTGTGTACAATGTCAGTGCAATGCGTTAGTGAATATCATTTTGCATTTTTGCTCATTACTCTGGCCATATAACATCCATTTAAAGGGATAGTTGAGTTCTGGTAAGGAGAGTACAGTTTTAGTGAAACTGAATTTTAGTAACCAAAACCTGCATCATTACATTACAAACTAATAGTTATAACTAGAAAGGAACACAAAATTACAAATGACGTAGTAAAGATCATGTTATCATTCAAAAAGAGCCGTTAAAACGTAAGAGGGCGCTCTCTAAACACTCATCGGTTTCAACCATTTTGAATAAAATATTGTGCATGTGATGCTTTGTTGAAATAGTGATTAGATAGAGAAATAACCAACAACTATTCAAATACCTATTTTGTAACTTTTTTGAAAAGAGGAAGCATTTTTTTGAATTTTTAACGGCTGGTTCAAAATTCTCTAATAAACCCGGGCCCCGGGTTTATTACAAATTGTTATATTTATGGATATTTCAGCCGTTTCTGAACCGATTTTGATCAAACAAAGATGATTTTATTGTTTAAATATTATGCTCTTTCAAATTTTACACTCAGTTTTTCATTACCTCACAAACCAATTAAGTAGTCTAGCGCCCTCTCTACCAAAACTCAACTTTCCCTTTAACGTGAAATTTTCACATGTATCATATCAACCATTCATCACTTTTTGCACATGCCAACAAAGTTACTAGATCCTTTTAAAAGGGATATAAAAATATCCATGAAAATGCAACGGGACATGCTCACTCCATATGTAATGCAGTTTATAAAGCTGATGATTATCATCACAAATATAATTAATGTATTCCTTACATAAAATTAGCCTTAAAGTTAAAATTTTAAAAAGTCAATCGATTTATAATAAGCAATATGATCGATATACCGATTTGATATCTGTCTTTGTTTGCGGAGAAGAAATCATGTACATTGTTTCATGCCCTTCATGCCCATGCATACAACTACTAAAAGTAAACCAAACAAAAAAATCATGACAAAAGTCAAGTCGAAATAAAGCCAAATTATTCAAAATGAATAATGATCGAAACACGTATTGACAAAACTCACAAAATTTTTTTGTGACACATTTTTTACTACATGAAAACATTGTAAGTACATCTAGTAAGTACATAGTACATTGTATGAGGGAGCTTTTGTAATAGAATGCGCCGCAGTTTTCCTCGTCCGAGACGCTTACCGTGCTTCATACAGAGATCCCGATATCCACGCGCCAGAAACTGAAACTGAATGCCCCTTGATTTTCTATAGCCCATGTACGCCGGACTCTCAACAAAGCACACAGATTGGGTGATTATTTTCTCCGTTAGTCCGGCGTGGGCTATAGACAAACCGATGGGCATTCAGTTTCAACTTTCTGGTGCACGGATATCGGAATCTCTATGAAAAGGCCATGCACGGTTAGCGTCTTAGACAAGGTAAACCGCGGCGCATTCTATCCAACTAGCTCCCTTAGCAGACCGAACAGGACAACGAGTTTAATACACATTCATTTGTTGTCCTCCTACTAATGCGAAATCAGAAACATATATCAATGCAACAGCATGAAAGAATGAAATGTTTAGACCTATTTTGTTTTCATCTGCTCAGCAATGTAGTTGAACATCTCTCTACATTATCTAGTTTACAATACTGTGGCGCAAGACGCTGCGACCACTTGATTCACTCGCTCACACATACGACGTCATTTCAGGATGATATATATGTTACAGTCATTCTACAGTCAATGTATATCATAGATTCTCTCTCATTATGGCACTTGAAGTTTCAATTCATAAACTTGCACATTTTTTTTTCCCAGTCAAAATGCTGCTAAATGGGTAAAGTGTATATCAAATATTTGTTTTAAACTAGTATTTAATTTTCCTGACTCTTCTTCTTCTTCTTCTTCTTGTTACTGTCCAACGCCCCAATGCATGAGCCAACCGGACAGGGTGTTGCACAGATGATACTTTGATATCTTATCTATACGGCTCGTACGTGACATACATCACACCTCAAGCTTCTAAACATTGGCTTTGGTAATGATAAAATATCACGATGATCGTGATAATAAGGATAGTAGTTTCAATATACATTTCTTTGATCGTAAAACAAAAGAGAAATCAAGTTGAAAAACACTGTAGTAAAATTTCTTTGATCATTATGAAAAAGAGAAATCAAAATTCACATGTAACATATTATTCAATTAAAAGGTAGGTAAAGTATTCCCTATAGGATATGTTTCACCTATTTAGCAGCATCTAATTTTAGCACACATCGTTTCTCTTCCTCAGAAAATAAATTAGGTAGTTAGTTCCCACACACTGTGTGGCAGAACAGATGTATCACCTTCAATATAAAACCTCCATCTTTTCTTCTTATTTTTGCACAAAAATGATAAAACAAACAACATTTTTTCTTTTTTTACTAATTTTACATGACAATTAGGTATTTATGTTTTGATGTATCACCTCCATATAATACCTGCATGTTTGTTTATATTGTATTTTTAGTTTGCACAATATGAAACAATTTAATTTCTTTTCTTCATTTACCAAATTGACATGGCAATTTGGTAAATTCTCCATATAATACCTGTCTGCAACTCTCTTAAATTTGTTTTCTCACATTATCAGACATTTTGATTTCTTTTCTTTGTTTACCAATTTTAAATTGATGTGACAATTTGGCAAATAATGGTTTTGTATTATTTATCACCTCCATTGACCATACATAATACCTGCAAGTTACTCACTTATTTTTTTGTTTGCACAATATGAAAGAATTTAATTTCTTCTCTTTGTTTTACCAAATTTTCATACCGTTATGGTTCTCATTCTGATCGACTGTTTTTGTCTTCATATACCGGTAATACTGCTGGATAACTCTAGTGAATGAGATTGCACGATGTGTTTCAACACTTGAAGTAAATTCACTCTTCATAAGCTCATTTGTGATTAGCACACTTCTTATTAAAACAAAAACGCTTTACAATTTGGGAATATATGTCAAGTTCACGGTCCCTCTTCACATGGGTTTGATCAAACAACACACTATTTTATCTATAAGGGAATATTATATACATGTATGTCGGCAGGTGAGAATAAGAACGGCTTTATGTCAATGTTTTGCTAAATTGCATCATACATACCATGCTGTCAATTAAAGCCTTCTGTTTCTGATGCAAAATTTTCAGGGAGTAATCATTTCTATATTTGGGGAATATTTATCAAAAATATATTAAGAGACCTATAATGTCCACCATCAATCTACATGTGTACGTATCGTAACAGTGGGCCTACAACTCCTAGGAGAGCATTCCAGCTTGCTACACGATTAAACTGAAGTATAATATGAAAAAGGACAAAGGACTTGAACCTACCACCCCTCTATTAGACACCTTGGCACTAACCAATCCTATTTGGTCCATTTAATGTGGTTTTCAGTCTGTTCCTTCCAATGACAAACAGGTACATGTTTGCTATCAATAACTTTGTTTTTCTTCAAAAATATAGCATTTGATTTCAATGCTGATTAATTATCAAGATGATATCAAACCTGTGCGTAGATTGCTCTATATATAAATCATCAAACGATTAAATGCACTTAGTATTTTATGATCCTCAACATCATGAGTTGCGTAAGTTAAGAGATTACATAATAATTTGTTTTCAGGCCGAGAATTTGGCAGTTGCATGAAAGCTTTTTCCAACCTTACAAGGAACATTGATACAAATCGAATGAAAGAAAATAGATAATTCACAAACACAGTACTCCGAAGACATCACATTTCAAAAGATGAGTCTTTCTAATGAATACAACTTTCCAATTTACATAAATTTCAATTAAATCTTTCAGATGGCAACATGTCGTCATGTTACATTTTTTTTGTCAAGTTAATTCATAAAATACATCTTTCAGTAGAATACACAAATGAGCTGTATGACATTTTTCAAGAGTTTTCAAGTACTATTTTCTACAGTATGAGGCAGTTACATGGAGGTGTAAAACAGTTAACACAGTAAGTTGCTCTCACTATTTAAAGGTAGTTTGGACTCGTAAATCAGACGCGCTGCGCCATCTGGCAAACACCTTGCGCACGGGGTGAAATACCGCTGGCTCTCGGTGTTTATATGCAGTACGCACAAACCAGTTGCAACGTTGGGACAGATTCAGACAGGTTCTACAAACCCCGGGCTTGACAGTCTTCAAAATCAATCACGGTATCAAAATCTATCATAGGTGCTGGTCCGGCGCAAAAGCCCTCTGATCAAAAAATCATTGCCCCATGAAATTCACCTCACGTCCCGAGTTGAAATAATTTTTTGATCGTGAAATGAGATGTGGTACCCAAAGTACTGACAGTGATATTTGCTATGGTGAGGTATCAGACGGACAAACAAATGCATCGTTCAAACACTTTGTACATACATATAACATACGTACATACATAAAACATACGTACATACATACATGGACATTCCTTTGCCTTTCTTTTTGATAAATGCAAGTCTCGTGATTTTTGCTTATATTTATATATATATATATTATATATAACACAGTTAAAATTCCTGTGCGACCATGCATGAAGAATGTGAAGTGTCTTGTACTTGAATGTATGGAATACATAAAACAGTTTGAAATCACAAACCGATGGTTCGTTAGTATCTCTGAGACAGCCGATGCCCATAGCCATGGTAAAATCGCTGATGTACTTGCATGTACACGTTCATGCACAAGAGAGCACTGATCAATACAAACGAAGTGGTCAAATGCAATGCAATGCAAGGTGAATATCTCTCAGCTCACTTCATACACGCTCCTGGGACCTTCAAACATGGTGAAATAACTAAATTGTGATATATTTTCCCCCTGGTCACAAGCTCTCTCTCTTCTTTTGGTAGGCATCGAAAGATTTGACATTCATTGAGTTACTTAGAATGTCAATTTGTGAACAGTTCACCACCAAAAAGTGGCTACAAATGCAATGCATTAAAGCCGATTGTCTCGCACGTTACTTGACACGCTCCGTAGACCTTCGGACTTTGTGAAATCAATCGTGGAATAGTTCACCTGATCGCAAGCCTTCTCTTCGTTTGGCAGTCGCCGGAATGGAGACCTCGATCGCGCCTCCCTCAGCGTCGGCGTCGAGCTGCCACTGTGGATCTCAGAGGTCGTTGTCGACGGCTGTCCGATGTCGACGTCGACGTAGTTGAGTTCTTTCTCGTTGAGAGATGACTGGCTGGATCGGCGTGAGGAGTGATGCGAGGAAAGATCGGAAGGGTTTGTTGCATCGTTGCCGATGCAGTTTGCGCCCGTGAGCGAATTGGCACTGCCACCTAGGAAGGGACGATTAGGGTTCTTTCCTCCTCCGCAGGAATGCTGCGACACGGAGAGATCTTCCAGAGACCGCCGTAAGACCTGTTCCGCCACCGGTCGCTTCAGCCACGACGGGGAAGCTGGGCTCATAGGCGTGTGGCGTGGACTCGTTCTGACTGCGTCTTTGGCACCAGATTCGACGTTGATGTAGTCGTGGTCTCCCCTCCCCGTCAAACGCGGGGGCAGCGGAGCGTCCAAGCGGAGGGGTGGAACCTGCCTGCGGCTCAGGTCAGAAGCGCCCCTTGACCCCGCTCCGCTTTGCCTCCCGATGTTCATGTTCATGTAGTCCCCTTCCCCATTCACCGACGAACCATTCTCCGTTAAATCTGGAGAATGGCATGCACCCGTGCTACTCGTGATGCTACTCGTGCCTTCCGTCGCAGAGTTTCTCTCGCTCTCCCCCCTTTTCGTCATCTCTGGGGCGTCTACCGTCACTTGGACACCTCCACCGCTATTCATCCCGACATTTTCGTCGTTATAGCTGACATTGATGTATCGCGGCTCTTGCGCCAGCATGCTGTGCCGCTGCTGAGGATTCCGCTTTTCCTCAACGTTGTTGTTCTCGCCGAGACCCCGGGTCCGGTTCCCCTTACCTAAGGTGGAAAATAACAAAAGGAAAGAACATTTCACAAGTTAGTTGAATCATTATCTTCAATATTTCATTAAAGGGGAATTCCACCCCAGAAATGTGATGTTTGCTATAAAATGAAGTGAATATGAAGAATCATGATCGAAAATCTGAGCCAAAACGGTAGAGCAATAAAAAAGTTATGACAGGATGAACTTTGCTCCGAATTTTAGTATCGTTCGCAATTGCTATCGATCATGACGTCACTTGCGAGCTGCAGCCATTTTGACTTCTACATGGAAATTTTTCAAAATTTAAATTTTCTTAATAACATTTAGCAAATTTATGAGCTTACAAATTCCAAAGAGGTTGGCCCATCGATATTCTACTATGAATTCGTGAAAACAAGCAGAGAACAATTAACTTTTAGCAACGAAAATGAGAAATAAGTGTATTTTCATGTACTAAAGCCATGGCGAGTTGCTCGTCAATGATGTTGCATATGGCGGCAATTTTGAAACGATCACTCATTACTAAATGATGTTCAAATAGGTATAACTTCCGTGTTTCTTGTCTGATTTTGATAAAATTTTCACCAATTATGCCTCTTATTCTGCTTATTCAAATAACGAATGGATTTATCAGGCCCGGAATACCCCTTTAATTAGTACATGTAATCTTAGCACAGAGAATTGCATTCCACGTTCCACAATTTAGGAGCCAAAGGCATTGTCTTCCATTTATTTTTCAAAGTAATTTTCAATTTGCATCAAATTGATTTCTTCATGTCACCAAGTTCCATGTTCAATTCACCCTATTTTGGTCACCACATATTCCATCAATAGTGTAGAACAATCCATATTCTAGATATTTGTACCTACAATATTATGCTTTTCCTTTGGAATGTTTTGTATGCTGTATTCATCTAGTATGTTGTACATATTGTTATAAAAAAAAAGAATGAAGGAGAATCCAAACATACAGTCAAACCTGTCTACAGAGACCATCTATTAAAGGGAAACAAGACAAGTTGGCAATTTAAGTAGACAGGTGCCAGCGATACACAGGTTACATGTCATTGTTTTCCTCAGCGGGGAATCTGTTTTGGTGAACACTATCCATAGCTGCCAACATTTGGAATTTTAAATTAGTAACATTTAAGCAAAACTGAATATCATGTGCGCGAAGCACACATCACGAGCGCGAAGTCCCTTTAGCCGGGGTCCAGGGGTCGCTTTAGGGCTATGGAGTGTGAAGCGCGGGAGTCCATTGCGGCCGGAGTCCATTGCGGCCGGCGTCCATGGCCCTATTTTTTCATCACTTTTGCACAATTACTAGGTATGATTTGGTCAGATTTACGTTTAAACGTTGTCTCTATACGTTTGAAAACGTGAAAAAAAAAAAAAAAAAAAAAAAAAAAAAAAAAAAAAAAATTGTTTTTTTTTTTTTTTTTTTTTTTTTTTTTTCAAAATTCGTAATTATAGAAGGAGTATTCGTAATTTCGTAAAGAGGGTGGGAAATTCGTAACAATTACGATTTTTTCGTAACAGTTGGCAGCTATGACTATCTATAGTTGGCTGCTAAAAACAGGTGGCCACTAAGACAGGGAATTTGTTTTGGTGAACACTATCTATAGTTGGCTGCTAAAGACAGGTGGCCACTAAGACAGGGTTGACTGTATCAAATTCAAGTTTTTAAGTCCTTCCCATGCCAATTTTGGCACATAAGGCGGCGCCTTTCTCCGATTCATGAGCGCTAGGCCACATGGTCTACTAAATGTAGCGAAAGTTACAGAAGGGGGCCAGTCCTCTGGTAACTTGTGTGGTTAACTTTCCCTTCTACATTCTATAAATGTGAGCGCCTGGCTAGAAGGCAGAAGGTACCATTTAAAAAATCTTTGGTATGACCCGGTCTAGATTCGAACCCGGGACCTCCCGTGCATGAGGCGGACACACTCTAACCGCTAAGCCACTATGCTTGGTCTGACTGTATAATCACCCTGATTAATGTTGCAAAAGACATGGCACTTTAGCCCTACCTTCAAACTCCATGTTACAGTATGTGTCCACCACTGGTTCGCTCATTGACCTCTGGTGCTGGTGACCCATGGTTGACAGACCCGCCTTAAAAAATACAAAACAGGAAAATGAATTTACTATTTAACTACTGAACCATTAACCAGTTGCCTTCAAGTTTGTGAAACTCCCATAGGCTTTGAATAGGTTAGAATAAATCAAAGAAATACAAATATATTGAATAATGACTGTGGAACCTTCTATTTCCATGATGTAGTTAGTGTCCACCACAGACTGGTTCTCTCATTGACCGGGCCGCTGGTGCTGGTGCCCCATGGTTGACAGGCCCACCTTAAAAACAAACAAAAATTCATTTAACCTGTCCTCCTCGAGATTCTGAAATCCTCATAGACTTTGTACATAACCCACCCGGTTCCCGTAAGCAACGGGTTAACATTTACTACAGAACCAATTAAAAGAATATATTTAACATTACTACGGAACCTTCAAATTCCATGTTACAGTCCGTGTCCACCACTGCTTCACTCATAGACCGCTGGTGTCTGTGCCCAATGCAGCCCTTTTTCTATAAATTATTTCAAACATAGGGAACTGACCAGAATATATCTTGATGCAAAATACTGCTGAAAACTGCTCAGTCTACAATAAAATGAGGGTAAATATAGGGTCTTCGTCAGAGGCAAAAATGACGATAGGGAACATAATACTTCATTAATATATTCTATCCCTTACCAGAATATATTTCATCACTTAAAGCTTTAAACATACCTTCAGCACGTCTGCATCTCCGCTCCCTGCAGAGTTCCTGTGCTTCGGACCGCTTCCGTTCTTGCCCACCGATCCCACATCCGTTCCGGATCCGGATCCCGCGCTTGCCGCCCCTGTGGTGGCAGGCGCGGGAGGCGCAGGAGCGCACGAGAGGTCGTGGGGCTGGCGAGGAGACGCGACAGGAGAGCGGCTCGCGTTAGGGTTCATCAGCATGTAGGTGGAGGGCTCGTTGTTGGAGCTGCCTGCCCGGGGGTTGATAGTGATGGGCGTGGCTCTCTTCGATCCTGAGAAGATTAAAACAAAATATATGTATTAAAAAAAGGAGAATAATAATAATCAGGTCAACTCTCCCTTAACCATCAAGATGGATCAATTTGTCCAGTGCGAGGTGATGTAATGGGCATGGCTTTCTTCGATCCTGACAAAATTATTTGCAGGAAAAAAAAGGTCTTAGTTAAAAATTCAATGTCAAATAAAAGTGGTTTACCGACATGTAGTGCGGGGGAGGATGATGGTAATGGGTGTGGCTCTATTCGATCCTGACAAGAATATTTGCATTAAATAGGAAAAGTACTTGGTATTAACAATTCAACAAATAAAAGTGGTTTACAGATAGGAGATGGCGAACATTTGTAGAAAAAAGGAGACATTGATAAAGCGCACACATATGTGACCGGCTATAACCAAAACCTTGCACTTGTCGGTAATTCATGTTTTGAAGAAATGGGCATTTTAAGTGCACATAATGTGTGTAAAAGACTTATGATTGTAAAATTGAAACAATCATATCTCCCCCAATTATTTACCAATGTGTTAGAACAAAGCTTCAAAATGAAAACTTGTATTGAGGCCTTTCTAATGGTATGAAAATCTACATTTTGATTTTTGCCGACAAGTGCAGGGTTTTGCTATAGCTGGTCACATAAAATGTATGTCAAGTGATACATGTATAGGTTCATGTTGCTTAAACATCAAAAGATTTCCACTTGTTTTTGTATTTTTTAAAGAAACATGTTTATGCCACCATTTCTTCTCCCTTTTTTTCTTTACCTGGGCTCGGCCCCATCATCATGTAACCCTCGTCCTCATTGGTCGCTGCCTTCAGTGTGTTTGAAGAAGCCAGCCTGTGATTGGCCGGTGAGGTGATGTGCGAGGCCGGGGAGCTGGAGACGGTGAGGGAGGCGGAACCTTGTCTGGATCGGTTGCTAGGCGTCATCGACATGTAGGAGTCTGGTTCATCCACTACTATTGTTAGAGGGGTGGCAAAAAAATGTTTATGACATGCATGTTCACTGGTCCGGGAAAAATACATGTATGAGGATCTGATCGTTAGATATCACATTGTTTGTTATTCTGTATACTTGGTCACTATTCTTTTATTTAAATAGTAATGTAATGAGGAATCTTCTAAATGTACTGTACACTGTATAACCAATTCACAATTATTTCAAAAACAGTCTTTGAATTAGTAACAGAGTACAATATCACACACATTTTGTTTATAATATTTACAAACATGCACATGCAGTCATATTAAACATAGATTGTGCAGACAGACCAATAACAACAACTACAATAGCACTAGAAAACATCACGCTAATAGATATATGCGAATTACTAAGGGCCTTGATGTGTTCTAATCTTACTTTTCTCTGATAGAACTACAACAGCAACAATTTTCCCACCACTAAATCAGGCAAGTAAAATTACTTATATAAAATTGTTACAATTTGTAATGCCCCTAAATTGAACTTCTGGTCGCTCCAAAACATGAAATTTATTCCAAATGTAAAATATTAGAGGTTTGATAAGGGAGTTGCAATCAATCGCGAAGTTGCCATTAACCGCAAGCCAGAAAATAAGCCTAAATGCGCTAATCTGATTTGCTCAAATGCGCATATTTTCTGACGACGTTTAATCCCAAATTTGAAATTGATGACGAACGAAAATTAAAAAAAAACAACCTCTATAAATCTGAAGTAAATTGAGCAATCAATCAGATTTTGGTGGCTTCAATAATTATTTTGATAAAAAACAGCAAAGTGCAAGACACTAACAAGGTGAGAGGCTCCGTGGCGAACTGTCCGCACTCGACGCACACGAATTGGTCTTGGGCGACCCATGCAACACATTGTGGTAATAGGGTTCTTGTACATGCTGGTGCTGGCTGTGGTGGTGTTGAGGTTGGTGGTGATGCTGGAGGTAGTGGTGGTGGTGTTGTTGGTGCAAGTGGCGGTGGTGTTGGCTTAATTGCTGGGCGGCCGATACGGGGACTTGGAGGTATTGCAAGGGGCTCAGATTGGGGGAGAGGTACTGCATGCTTTTAGCCAAAGGGGAGGGGACGGGACTAGAGGGGCTCAGATTGGGGGAGAGGGCGGGGGAGGAGGCCCTCCTGTTGGTTAGGGTGGGGTGCAGAAGGATCTGATGGGAGAGGGGAGACAGGGTTAGAGTATCGGGGACGGGGCATGCTGTAAGAAACAAGTGATGGAGCGTCAAACAAAACAAGTTAGGAACAATTAAGCAGCAATTAGAGCCCAATGCACACAATGCCGAATCCACCCTATCCCACTGGTTATCAGTCAGGCTAGACAGGGCTCGACACTCGCACTGGCCCAGGGCCAGTGAAATTGCACTTCGGGACTAGCAGATAATCTTCTTTTCTTCCATGTCATGCTTCATCTAACTATCACAGGTTTGATCAGGAAAGAGTGATATTTTGAAAAGTAAAAAGTTTACTTATGAAATCAAATTTGGGGGCCAGTAAATTTTTATTTCGGGTCACCTGAAAAGGGGAAGAAATTATTTCACTGGCCCGACCGGGCCACTGACAAAAAAGGTAAGTGTGGAGCCCTGGGCTAGAGTCGGTGTGACATGTTGAATTGGCTCTACCTTCTAACTGGCTTCCTACTGGCAACATCGTAGCTGTGAGGCAGAGCATACTGACCCGACCTGACTGATAACCAGTCGGATTGGGTCCAGTCCGCTCTGTGTGCATTTGGCTTAAGGCATATTAACGCAGACACCATTCCTAGTTTACGGGTGAATCTTATCAAAACAATAATCAATCTTTTATTAGATTTACCTCCATGATATTCATGCAAATCTATTTTCAAACTTGTATTACTATTTCATCATTCTTCATGGAGAAGACTAAGAAATACATATCTGATTTTGAATTTTCATTCCTTTGGCACTCTCTTTGTTGTTATATTTTGTAAAAGCTGTCAATCGATTGTGTCAAATAAAAATAAATTGAAAGGGATATTTAAATAGTGACTAACGGCTGTTTTTCGCATGCATTATCAACTAAGATATGACTTGACATTTGTTCAGTGCAACATGTAAACATACAAACATTTCATTAACAGTTCGAAACAATTTGAAATATAGATCTGGATGCGTATAAAACAAATGATATCAATGAATAAATGGTGCACTTTGGGAGTGGGTGAGGTAGACATGCTCATGCAATATAATCAGCCCATTCAGGGCTACAAACTATTCAATTTTAAACACTTGTCCATAGAAAGGGGTGCAGTGGTTTCATGCAATTTAATTTGGCATTCAATTGGTTAAGGCAGCCGATCTCCCACAATGAAACTGAAAGCTTGCGACGAGATTGACTGGGATCGTACTGAGACAATGTACATCTAGCACTCGTGAATGCTTTCAAGATATTTGAGCAAGTTTGAAAGTGTGCAACTGCAGTATCGGTCTTTTCAAACAATCTTTAGTGATTGGTACCTATCACAGGATGCAAACTTTCTAAAGTTGAATTGCATTGCATGCTATGAAACAGCAGAAGTCTCATCATGGGAGACCGGCTTTAAACATCAATTCATATTTTGTAATGCAGAGAGCAGAGATGGCAACGTTTACATTCAGATTTCAGGCGAGGATTCATTCAGAAATCAGGGAGGTTTTTATCAATTGAATACAGCAAAATGGGGATAATCTTTAATAAAATTTTAAAAATCAGGGAGGCTATGAAATGTGTGTAGTGCGACGTATTGAAGAACACAAATTGCAGTGTGCCTCCCTGATAAAGTCAAGGATGGTTGGCATCTCTGCATAATGTATGCCAAAGAAATTCATAATTATCTTGCACATTGTGGGTTGGGTGCAAACCTTTTGACGAGGCAGATGGCGACATGCTCATGTACTCCTCATTGGCTTCCAGTAACTCCTCCCGTATGGACACGTGGGACGGCGACTCTGGCGTTCTGCTACGACCCGTCGTCCCAAATCTGCAATGAGGAGAAAATTCTAATCAATTATACGAGTAACGCTGACAAATATTAACTTTGCAGGCCCTTTTTTTTTCTCGACACCTCAAATACATCTCAAATATTCTTTTTCTGAAGGCTTGGTATTCCTAAATTTTCTATTCCCGGTGAAGCCCTATCTTTGGGTTAGAGTTAGGTTAAACTTTTATTACGAGCACTGAAAACAGTTTCATGTAAAGTACTCCCATACAAAGGTCTTTGTGGCTAGATGGTTAAGCAACAGTTTAGCAGTCCAGGGGTTTCTGGTTTGATAATTCTCGACGAAACCCATTTTTCTATGCTCATTTTGATTTATTCAATGTATTTCAGCTTGTAGCTGACAAGGGCAATCCATCCCATGAGTGGAGAATAAATAAATAAAAATAGTTTTGAATGTAAAAACAACTAGATGGATCTTCGACTGCGCGCAGTCGAAAATTATGCCTCCGCTATCACGCGATTTTAATATCAAGCCCAAATTAACATGCACTGAATTATTTTAAAAAAAAAAAAATTTCATATATTTTGAGTCCTGTGACCTTGACCATATGACCCCAAACTTTGATGGCTACATTGGCTCCCTAAGAAACATTCAGGTACCAAGTTTGATTGAAATATGACATTCAGTTCTTGAAATTTTGCCATTACAAGCCATTTTCGCATATATTGAGTCCTGTGACCTTGAACTTTGACTTGTGACCCCCAAATCTAATCTGATCATTGCCACCCCGACATGTACACTTGTAGCAAGTTTGAAATTGATCCGTCAACTGGTTCTTGAGATATCGCGAGAACGAGGCATTTTTGCACATATATTGAGTCCTGTGACCTTGACCTATGACCTCATGAACCCCAAAATCTAATCAGATCATTGCCACCCCAATATGTACACTCATACTAAGTTTGAGATTGATCCGTCAACCGGTAATTGAGATATCGCGAGAACGAGGCATTTTTGCACATATTTCGAGTCCTGTGACCTTGACCTTTGACCTCATGAACCCCAAAATCTAATCAGATCATTGTCACCCCAATATGTACACTCATATCAAGTTTGAAATTGATCCATCAACCGGTTCTTGAGATATCGCGAGAACGAAAACGGGACGTACGTACGGACAACCCGAAAACATAATGCCTCCGGCCACTTCGTTGGCGGAGGCATAAAAATAAGATAGAGCTAAATTTAGTTTCTACAATTATACTTTACCTTGGGAAGTAATGGTCATCGGCCGCATGTGCCTCTCCTGCATACCTCTCATCCATGTAGCCCTGCGGACTCTCACTGTAAAATAATCAATTGATTGATTGATTGTTATCTTCCAATTAAAATCAAGAATAAAACACATTCAAAGTACAATTGTAGCAAACAGCTGAATGGACTGGTTGGTATAATGTAATGGGTGGTATTAGATAGACATTGGTCGAGTGACCGTGCCAAGTACAAAATTACTTTTAAATTGTCATCAACTTCATCTTTAATTTACCTGAGTGGACTGTTTGGTATGGGTGGTGAGTTGGACATTGGTTGAGTGACCATGCGGTGGACGCTGAGCGGCCGGATTGGGCCTGTCCCGAGGCTTCCCCGGGACGTCATCGACGGGATGGAGAAGCGCCCCCTCGTCTTGGTCGGGCTGCGGAAAGATCAAATCATATTTCATTTTATGGGAAAGTCAAACCTGTCTTATAGTGGCTACCCGTCTATAACAGCTAACCTGCCTATAGTGGCCACAACACAAGTCCCTGCAGGAAATATCAATGTTATCTAACCGGTCTATTTATGTTAGGTGATCACTATACACAGGTTTGACTGTATAATTATGCAGTTTAGAATTTGTAAGTCAGATGCACGGCGCCATCTTGCGAACATCTTGCGCTCAATGAGCAATGAACAATTTACATGTACCCCTTGACTAGGGAACATGGTGGGTTGTGTACAAAGTCTATTGGGA
Organism: Echinarachnius parma; assembly: GCA_037951105.1. Taxonomy (NCBI): domain Eukaryota; kingdom Metazoa; phylum Echinodermata; class Echinoidea; order Clypeasteroida; family Echinarachniidae; genus Echinarachnius; species Echinarachnius parma. The sequence goes on from JBAMJV010002649.1 coordinate 133,273, forward strand.
TTTCACAAACTCAAAGGGAATGGGTTAAGTGCACACAAACTAGCCTAGTTCAAAAGGGCGAACCGCTTCATAAAAATGTGCATGCATCCAAATATGATTTCTTATATGATGTGGTGTAACTCTCTCCTAGGATCTTGTTTCCTCTCAAAATTCTTGCATTTCCTTAAAAACTCTCCCCATAAGTTTTAACCATCAAGGAAACCACAGGCATCTTGTGGTTTTATGGTTTGGCACTTGCACAAATTTGAATTATAGTCGTGATAAAGCCAACATATTCAAGGCGAAATATTGCAACTTCATATCCCTCGATGGTTGGAAAAGAGACCGGCGCTAAGCCACTTTTTGTACATCAGAGATAATCGTATTGAAAATTTGCGAGCTTTGTAAAAAAAAATAAAAAATACACACATGTAGCCTGATTTTCTTAGATTTTTGAATAAATATACCCAGTATTAAAATGGGTTATTATCTGGAAATTTGGCATTGCATACAAAAGGTTCACAATAAAAAGTCTACATGTATGCATGCAAATCAACTACATTTACATGTATCCTCAATCAATTTTGACAGGCAAAAACTGTTCCAGTCTTCTAAATCAGTGGCACATAAGGAAGCTTTCGTCATTACATTTTAACAGGTAAAGACTGTTCCAGTTTTCTAAATCAGTGACACATAAGGGAGCTTTCGTCATTAAATTTTGACAGGCAATAACCCGTCCAGTTGTCTACAACAGTGGCACATAAGGGAGCTTTCATCACTACATTTTGACAGGCGATAACTTTTTCCAGCCTTCTACATCAGTGGTACTCACCTATCGGGCGCTTTCATCCCTTTCTCTCCTTCGCTAGACGTCCGTGGGCGAAGCTTGTTGCCAAACTTAAGAAGACTGGATACGGTGGGGGGATAAGAAATTGAAATGGAAAGTTTAGGTGAATAATTTAGACCGTGGTCTCCAATGATAAGATCGTGCGCTTGTCCAAAATGTTGAAACATGAAGCTGCAGTATTAGCCCTACAGTGGTTTTAGTGTTTGAGATCGAGACCTCTCACACAAAACGATTGATTGATTGATTGATTGATTGATTGATTGATTGATTGATTGATTGATTGATTGATTGATTGATTGATTGATTGATTGATTGATTGATTGATTGATTGATTGATTGATTGATACAATTGATTGATTTGATAGATTTGAGAGATTTCATATATTTGATTGATCGATCAATTGATTGATTGAAAAATCAATCAAATTTATTAAAAACAATAATTAAAAATGATAGCGGGACAACATGACAGAAGAACAAAAGTAAACTAGGGCAATATTCTATTGAAAGAGAGTTGTCAACTATTTAACATTCTGAGATAAAATATAATCTCATGGCATAATCAGATAGATCACATCATGATAATCATTTATTAGACCCTTGAGCAGTGAAAATGATGTAAAAAAAAAAAGAGCCCCCGTGAGCCCCCAAATAGCGTTTTTTTCCCTCAAAATTTTAAAAATCGCCCTCGTGAAAAAAAAAGTATTTTTTTGGTTGCTTGCATGGCACAAGATATGGAGCTTAAATGTTAATCTAACGATTGAGCAAAGGCTAATATCAAGGAGGTTTAATCCTTGCTAATATTGTACCCTAAGTGAATATTTGAACTAAATATTTAAATTGAAAAGGTAATTAAATGTAAATCCTTTTATTTAAGAAGATACTCACTCAACTGAAGACAAACATAATTTTTTCTCCACTTTTTTTAATGTCTTTGTGACCTAAGAAATTCATACATTCCAAAATGTGTCCCACGGAAAAATCCATAGCTCAATAATGCATATTCTCGTACGTCATTGAAAAAACACGAAAGGGCAAAATTTGCATATTCTTTTGAAGGGTAAGGATAGACTTACGATGCCTTAGAGGAACATACTTGGCTGAACAACAAATCGTCTTCACTTTTTTATTCCCATATCAGGCCCATGAAAATTAATCCGTGGGGATAAAGATGCATTTTGAAGGAAAAACAATATCATATCACGATTGGAATATATGGCTTACTGTGGTCATGCAGACCACTTCTTGGGGTCTACATTCTATGTATATCTTTATTTCTGAAAAGGATCTAGTTTACATTGTCAAAATCCACAAAACTTAAAACTCAGAACTCTAAATGAAATAAAACGAAAAAATTGAATTTTAAATGGTTCTCACATTCTCCTGGTTGCATCACTTGTATTACCAATAGAAGCATGGAACAGGTTTCAGTTTTACACATTTATCTTTCGCTATAAAGATATTTTATGATTGAAGTGCTTCGATTTGAAAGTCCCCATGGGGGAATTTCCACTGTGTACAAAGTAAAAAGTGCTATGAGTTTAGCAATGAATCACTTTTCATTTTTGCACATTACTGTGTCATATATGACATTCATTTTCCATGAAAATTCCACCCATCACTCCATGGAAATATCATATCACAGAAATATATATTATCAACCCCCCCCCCCCAACCCCACCCCTACCCTCCCCCTTCCTAGTCAGTTATTGCACACATCAACAAAGTTACTAGATCCCTTTAAAACCATGGTTTCATTGTTTTTGTCATTAAGCCAATTGAAATACATGATACCTAGAGAGGCTCAAGGGGACTGGGTATTATGCATTGATGTGATGGAATTGTAACATCAGTATGCAGTAAATCACCAATGCTAGACTAGGCCCTAGGGCAAGGATTTATCCCTGCATATTGTGTATAAATTTGTATTTTTAGAACAAAAAAATATAATACAACATGTACGTGTGGTTTGCAGTTGCACCATGTGAGATGGGTGGATTGGTGAGTCCTGAAGAGGACTATGGTAGTCCTAGAAAGGACTGTTGGCAGTCCTAGAAAGGACTGTTGGTAGTCCTAGAAAGGACTGTTGGTGTATATTATATATGAACATGTGTATAAACGAAAGATGAACTAATACATACAGCTTTGGTTTCTTCCAATATTTAAATAGTGCAAAGAATAATCATAAATGATTGAGAAGGAAGAATAATAGGCGTAGCTTATGTACATGTGTATATATATAATATTTTTTTTAAAATAAAATCTGCACAAATTTATTTTGAAGGCTGTAGACTCCTCATTCATTTCAGAAATGAAGTCAAATTTTTGTCTAGTGAGCACCTAAAAGGGAAACAAGAAATGTGGCCACTGTAGAGAGGTGGCCTCTATAGACAGGTTCATGTACATGACATTCTCTTCAATAAGACAAAACAAATATCATTACATGGGAGAGGAAAAGTATAACATCTGACATTCATTTCAGAAATGAAGTCAAATTTGTGTCTAGTGAGCACCTAAGGGAAACAAGAAATGTGGCCACTGTAGAGAGGTGGCCTCTATAGACAGGTTCATGTACATGACATTCTCTTCAATAAGACAAAACAAGTATAAATGAGAGGAAAAGAATAACATCTGAAAAACAACAGCAAGCACAATCAAACATCCTAGGCAACGACATTGAACGACTTGAAAGCTATATGGACTGCATTTTATATTCCAAAATGCAGTCAAACCTGTCTTAGCGGCCACCTGTCTATAGCAGCCAACCTGCATATAAATGTATTGGCCACCAAAAGTGATCCCCAGCAGAGAGAAACAATACTAAAGGAACCTGTCTATAAAGGTCACCTGTCTAAAGTGGCCAGTTTTCTTGTGTTCCTTAAATATGTGCTCATTATACACAGGTTTGACTGTACAAAATACTTATTTCACAAGTAAGAGTTCTTCATATGAAAATAATAGTTTATATAGTTTTAATATCAGTTTATATATAGTTTAGAAAATGAACACTACTGATAAACACAGACTGAAACAATATATATCAATCACAAAAAACAACAACAAACGTACAATCACATACAAACATGTACATGTATGTCAATACAAAAGGGATACTCAGCAACCTGAATAAACACAGAATTTGTTATGAGTGAAAAGTGAACATGATTTAAACAAGAAAACCAAATACAATTTCAACTAGGACAAAACAAGGTCATTACATGTACATGTATCTAGCTTAGAAAGAATTGTGGAAATAGGAGGGGGGGGGGGGGGGGTTCTTCCTAAAATGAAGGCCATTTGTATGCTTCTTCTCAACAAAGAGGAAAAGAGTGTACATATTCACCACATATAGGAAGGGCAGACAACACACAAACATACTGCACCTAAGAAACACCCAAAATATATTTCTGGAGGGGTTTTTCACAAAGATTCTAAGTTGAACCTAAGTTGGACCTAACAATTATGGAAAGCCATTTGTAGCCTTGGAATAAAAACATATTCAAAAGCAAACAAATACAAGTATTTGAGACTTCCAACATAACAAAATATATAACAATTACTTCAAGGCTCCATTAAAATAACAAATATAACCGATTTTATCACACTTGTATGCCTTTTCAAAAGAACTGTTTCAACAATTTTACAAAGAAACTAGCGGCTCTCCATAATTGTCAGGTCCAACTTCGAGTTAAGTTCAACTTAGAATCTTTGTGAAACATCCCCCTGAATATATAAGCTGAACATGAGCAAAACATGTGCATTACTGTATATACTAGATAACATAGGACATAAAGAAGAAAGGGAGTTTGAAATGTACACACATACAGTAGGTGGTTTGAACAACTCATAAACAAAGTATTGATATTGTATGCAAGGCTAGAAATAATCATTATATTATTCTTAATAGCTGGTCCGCCAAGAGGAATCACACACTGGTCACATTCTGGTGACCTGGCCCCATATTCATCAAACTCTGCTAGCTTAATCGATCCTTGCTATTAAAGTGTAATTCAAATGATACAGTTTATTGAGCAACAAACAGTTGTCCTAGTCCCCAACTAGGGTTAGCCGAGTAACCCTTAGTAGGTACCCACTAATTCTTAGCCATGTCATCAAAATGAGACTTAGCAAGGAACTAAGCTAGCAGGCTTTCATGAATATGCACCCTGAAAGCTGTAGGGTGTTTCACTATAAATTAAATCTTAGCATTTGACTTTAGTGAAAATAGTGATAAACATCCCCTTGTATCGATGCTAAAATCAATTTTTAGTGTTTAGAGAAACACCCCACGGCTTAGGGTGGTAAAGACAAATGAAAAAAAAAACAACAACATATCAATGGCTGTTCAATTTGGTAGCATAATTGGGCGAACAAAACAAAGTATCGAGTAATTAACATTCGGTGGCCCAAAGCTTATTTCTGATGGCCCCTGGGTCAGTGGTTTATGTTTGCTTGGTCTACACTCAGTTGGTCTACTACCTGATGCCCGGAACTTCCATTTTCCCAGCTCCAAACTTGATCCCTAACCCCAAACCTAACCCTAACCCTAATCCAAACCCCTAACCATAATCCTTATCCATAATCATAATAAGTCCCTGAATACTGAATTTTCTAGTAGATCAAATGGCTGTAGACCAAATTGCTGTAGACCAATCAGCAATTTACGGAGACTGTGACCAAAGCCCATTGGTGTTGCCCCAAGGCTGCGGGCCAGTGCTATACCGTAAGCCTTGATGGGATGGGGATTGCAAAATCTAGAAAAAGGAACAGGTTAAACCAGCAAGTGTTCTTCAAAACCAGAAAAAAAAGCTTGTCTACGGTTTGCCCCATATAGCAACACCAAATGTATACATGCAAAGTGCACACAAATATGTAGCAATACAGAAATACTGAAGTGTGATGTCACAGCTTTTCAATGCCAGTGGTAATGATTCAAATCCATGTCAGGCAAGCAGCGAAAAAGGAATACACTGGCAGGGGTTCAAGCAATTTCGCCCCTGAAATGAGCCCCCCAAAATGATAAAGGAAATTTAGGAGCAAGCTTTAAAAGTAGCCCCCAAAATAATGTATTGTTTTTTTTTTCCCCTACAGGCAAGTCAAACCTTTCCTGACCTGGAGTTTGCTAGAAAGCCTATCATTCAGCTCCAACCCACTTCCAAAAACTCTATTAGAATAAAAGGACAAGTTGCTTAGAATCGTCACCATAGTTACAACAAGAAAAAAAGTGATGTCACTACTTCGATATCTTACCGAAGTACTGAAGTCACAAGCTTGTCTATGGGCCCCAGTTGCAGAAAGAGATGCAATCGATTGTAAAGTTGCAATTGAATGCACGTCGGATCATGTGGCTAAATGTGCAAATCTGATTGGTTCAAATGCGTAATATAATTTCTGACTTTCAATTAATTGTAACCTCCAATCAATTGCGATTCTTTCTGCAACGGGGCCTATAACATAGTAATGATTCTGGCTTTTGGTAGTGGGTTCTTGGAGCTGGACGGTTGCCTTCTTAGCAACTGCTCGATCATCAATTCATAGCTTGCCTGAGATTGTTAAGAACCGTTACCCATGGCAACGAATCGCTGTGACATCACACTTTGGTACTCTACAGACTCTTGACAAAGAAAAATAATATGGAACAAGTTCACAAATGGCTATTTATAACGGCTAAAATAACAAACAGCTGACACCCTGATACTAGCATGCAATTTGAAAATGACCATACATATATACATGTATATATATCATAAAGTGATCCATCAAGACAAATTTGTTCAAAAAGTGATATTTGAGACTTAATAAAATATCATTGTAAGATTTTCGTGAATGAAACAATCAGAATAGGAATAATATGGACCATTGAGTATCCATAAATGAGTATCCATATTCGGGTAGTCCGCATACGCTCGACTTCGATCTAAAAGCATTCCTCTTCAAGTCAATCTTAGAAGTCTGCATAACTTGGGAGACATATTTAAAATTCAAAACAGGTTTCATTGTCTTGTTACCAGTATAAGCCAAACAGCACAGTACGAGAGAAGAGTGAAAGCTCCAAGTGATTTTGGTAGAAATTGACAAAGTTAATGGATCACTTTAATCATATTTTCATATAAATCAAGACCGTCATTGTCCAGATAATTCTTGAAAGAACTACATGTAGCAGTAAGAATAGTTGGCAGAGAATCATACACTTATAAGCCATTCCACAGTACGAACCAAATTGAAAAACTGAATATAATCAAACCTGTCTATAGTGACCAACTAAGGGAGACAGAACAGGTGACCACATTATAGGGAGGTGGCTTTTGTAGACAGGTTGATACCTATATATCGCCAGATGAGAAAGAGAAGGGCGTTGAGTAGTATTTTATTTTGTTTGGGAGCCTTTTAAAAAAACATCTCTTTCTTTATCTTGTATACTTGATTAATATTCCCAAAATTGAAAAAAAAATTAGAAAAAATGTGATATTAGATAGAGAAGGCTTCAACGTACAAGATGGCATGCAAAACTAAATTTAGCCCCAAAAATTGACTTAACGGCCTTCTCACTCTCACTCGACAATGTGTGATGACTAAAGGATCATACTAATTATTAGTGGTCATTATATACAGGTGGCTGCTGTAGACAGGTGGTCACTTACACAGGTTTGACTTTACATATACAAAAAGGAGATACTGCTGGCAGCAGGCAAAAGCAATATAATGAAAGAATACTGAGGGGAAAAAAACTCAAAATTAACACGACCCGTTTTTCCTGGTAGCTAGAGGCAAGAAATATCAAGACTTTGAACATTTTGGACAAGTCCTAAAATCACAACTCAGTGGCCAAAAATATGAAAATAAACTAAAGGCATGTAAACAGCTCTGGAAAGCTGGTTGCCTTGGCCACCAAAGGCTTAATCATACTGGCCCAAAGCTCGATAGAAAGCTTAACATTTTGGGTGGCCTAAACCTTTATACCTTGCACAAAGCACAAAAGTTGCAAAGACCAATTTGAGCAGTCCAAAGCTAAGTTACATACTGTATATTGGTGGCCGAAACCTTGAGGCTTAGTAGCCGAAAGCTCATTTTGAAATGTCGGAAGTAATAAGTCCACTTTTGATAGCAAAATGATAGCATTTCCGTGGCCTAAACCTTCCTTTTGGTAGCTCAAAGCTTGATTTTACTTGCCCAACTGTGCCGCGCTTCATAAAACTTCTGCAATCGTTGTAAGTGTCCAATTATTGCAACTAGTAGGTCAACAGCCAATCAGCATGGATCATTGCAGCTGTTGCCATGGTAGTTAGAATAATTAGACATTTACAACAATTGCACAAGTTATATTTAAAAAAACGGGGGCCCAGAGGGCCACGAGGGAAAAATAATTGAATTTTTGAGCATTGTATTGGATACTGGATGGAATGAGTTTGGGTGCAGCGGACTACCTTGAACGTCCACGGTCACGGTGCACGGCAGAGTGCCCTCCCTCGCTGCATGTACGCGGCCTCATGAACGGGTTTACTAGAATCGAGCTGATTGGACGGAGAGCGGGGAATGCCAGCCGGGCACAATGAGAGCATGATTGTGATTGGAGGAAACAGGTCACATGACAAGTCATTTACTTTCACTTCGCATACACGTAACACATGTATGCACGTCCTATATATATGATGATACTCTTAATCATTGTTCGCAACACTTTGCAAAATTTTCTGCAACTTTTGTACACTGTCAAGTCATTTTTTAAAAATAACATCTTAACTACATGTATGTTGTTACAAACACAAACATATATTTGTCTACAATATTTATTCCTCATTCACAGTGCACGGATTAGCATGATAATTTTGCGTGCACAGATCGAACATTATTGCAAATAAAACCAAAATGGATCATGATTAAGAATGACAAATTCAATGCTCAGTATGCTCTTTTCCTAATGTACCAACATCAGGCAAGTAATGACTTCGAGGGGGTGTTTCACAAAGATCCTATAGTTGAACTTACCTCTTAGTTGGACTTAACAAGTATGGAAAACCATTAGGTTCTTTCATTTTTTTTGTAAAAGTCCTTTTTAAAGGCATTTCAAATCATTATTACTTTTGATTATCAAGGAGATTTCATGTTCTCAATGCAACATTTATGAAAATTCTAATATTCTTGTTTTTTTTGCTCTAATTTTAATATATTGTACTCCACGGCTACAAATGGCTTTCCATAATAGTTAGGTCCAACTTAGAGTTGAGTTCGACTTAGAATCTTTGTGAAACACCCCCCGGGGCAAGCTATTTTCTCTGGACTTGCCAGAATTACAAACTACTTATTTTTTGTAGAGCTCTGCCAGGCATTACAAAACTGACATAGTAAAAGCATCACATGAATAAAGCATCCTATTTTTTGTTTTTCTTGTAAATGATTAATATAACCATGAAGCTATCTAGTAGATTTAGAATGTTCATTTTTGTGAAACACCCCCCTGGGCAAGCTATTTTCTCAGGAACTCGCCTGAATAGGCAACTCACAAACTACTTATTTTCTGTAGAGCTGTGCCAGGCATTACAAAACTGACATACAAGCATTCTTTTGACATGAATAAAGCATCTTACTTTTGTTTTTTCTTGTAAATGATTAAAACCATGAAGTTCTCTAATAATAATAATAATAATATCCAATTTTTATATAGCGCTTATCACGATTGATAATCATCTCTAAGCTCTAGTAGATTTAGAATGTTAATTTTTGTGAAACACGCCCCGGGGCATTACAAAAACTGACATTCATAAAAGCATGCCATGAATAAAGCACCCTACTTTTGTTTTTTTCTTGTAAATTATTATAACCATGAAGTTTAATAAATCTAGTACATTTAGAATGTTAATTTGTCATTTAATTCGAAAATAATCCCAAGCTTTCAGGCATTCCTGGAAAATCTGTGCTTGTTCTAAATAGCTTAAAGGGATCTAGTAACATTGTCCCAAATCCTCATAATCCAATAGACCGCTTCTGTAATGTATGCAAATAATATGCGTATGACGTAAGGCAAGCTTAACAATAGTAACTAGGTCCGGCAAGCTAAGTTTGCCGGAGCTTGCCGGACCTAGTTACTATTGTTAAGCTTGCCAACGGGGAGTCTGACGTCATACCCATATTATTTGCATACATTACAGAAGCGGTCTATTCTAGCGATTCCCTCATACCTTGTTGTATTTGTATTAACGATAGAAGCATGGGACAGGTTTTTGTTTTTCAAATTTCACATAGTTAAAAAGATATTTACGATTGAAGTGTTCAGATGTTAAACAATCCACTGGATAGTCGTAACCGTGTACAAAGTGAGTGCAATGAGTTAGTGAATATCACTTTAAAGGGATCTAGTTACAGTGTTGACATGTGCATAAAGTGATGAATGGTTGTGAATGGTTGTGAATGGTTGTGAATGGTTGTGAATGGTTGTGAATGGTTGTGAATGGTTGGTACAATGTAAATGTTTGTGATCTGATATGTCCACTTAGTAATGTGTGAAAATGGCCGACTAATGAGCAAAAATAATAAATAATAATAATAATGTTTCGATTTATATAGCTCCCAATATGACTGATAATCATCTCTAAGCGCAAAGTGCAAAGCGCAAAATGCAAAGTGATATTCCCTAAATCATTGCACTGACTTTGTACACAGTTATGACTATCCAGTGGATAGTTTAAAATCTGAACACTTTAATCGTAAATACTGTTTTAACCTGTTCCATGGTTCTATTTGTAATACAACACAGTATCAGAGAACCAGTAGATTTCTTTGTGGATTTGGGCAATGGTACGAGAAAAGAATGTGTTTTGCATTCACCGCATACGCTGGTTTACAGAAAATATTGATGAGTATCATGGGAGCAAACTTCTCCTCTAGTTTAGTCAATAATCAGCGATTCCAAACATGTATCAGGCTAGAAGATAAAGCCTGAAACAAGAGAAAATAAACCACCCTAGTACCAATCTAGTTTAAAGGGGTAGTTCAGTTTTGGTGTAGAGGGCGCTGCACAAAATAATTTATTGTGAGATAATGAAAAACTGAGTGTAAAATTTGAAAGAGCATACAATTTCATTTTTAATGACAGAATAAGCTTTATTTGATCAAAAATCGATTCAGAAATGGCTGAGATATCAATAAATATATCCGATCAGAATAAATTTGTGCCCCAAATTTATTTGATGATTTTTTTTTTTAAATGCTTACTCTTTTTCACAAATTTTAAAAAGAAGTTTTTAAATAGTTGTTGATGATCTCTCTATTTAATCATTACTTCAACAAAACATCACGTGCATAATTTTGTATGAAAAATGGTTGAAAACAATGCTTTTTTTAGAGAGCGCCCTCTTGTGTTTTAATGGCTCTTTTTGAATAATATCTTTTTACTTAGTCGTTTGTAATTTTCTATACCTTTTAAGAATGGTGGAGTTATAACTATAGTGTGTACTGTAATGATGCAGGTTTTGGTTACTAAAATTCAGTTTGACCAAAACTCAACTATCCCTTTAAGATGCAGATCAATACATTATAGATTTAGGTTTTCTCCATTCTAAAATTATTTCCAATCAACTTTGGGGGGATTTTGAAAATCATGTGTTTTTGCTGTCAAATTAAAAACCAATCAAAATGCACATATTAAATTCCTGCAAAGTAGAGATATTTTGTGATTTTCTCTCAGACTCAAACTTAAATATTTGATTTAAAATTGTGTACAATCTTGTCCATAGCAAGTACATGTTTTGTTTTACAATCAAAGCATCCATTACAACACAATTTCATGTAATAGCCCTAAAGATTGATTTCAACACTAACAAAAGTCAGCTAATTTACAGCACTTACAGTGCATCATTTTCAATTTGCCTTGAAATAACAAAATTACGAACCATCCAGTTTCATCTAAATTCAATAAATACTCTAGTGATGGCCTCATAATGTCCTTAGCTGCAATAAATTAGTAATAATAAAGCCTCTACACACACTCTATTTTCTACTTGCCCAATCGGGCAAATAAAATCATGAATTTTCACATATTACTTGCCCAAAAAAGAAAATTTACTTAAGCAAATAGAAAATGTACTTGTGAAATAGGAAATTTACTTGCTAACTAATCTGAAGGGGAAAAAAGATAACAATTGATTGTGGTAGGTAGCATGACAAATTTCTGTCTTGTTTCTAGATGAGATTAACACATTAGAAATTACATTTTTTTCTCTGGTCATTGCATGAACATTGCCTGATCGGGCAACAAAACTAGTCCATTTAGGACATTTCACTTGCCTGGCATAAATTTGTACGTGCCCGGGGCAATAGGGCAAGTGCTTGTGTATTAGCCATGAATTATTATTCAACCCTCCACACTGACTTTTTTATTACTGGCCCATTCGGGCAAGCAAAATCATTACTTTTCAAATTTTACTTGCCCGAACAGAAAGTTTACTTGCCCGCCTTCATGCTTCTAAACCGAACACAAAAAGTAACTTCACCCCTAAGCAATTGCCCATAATTTCATAACCAAGAATCGTTTCAAGATTTCGTCTTGCCAAGATATCGCTTTGGTAGTTAGGAAAACAATGTGTAAAAATAAGAGGTAACCATTAATCCATGGTTGAGTGAGCACACATTACAGACAAAATAGTCATATTTCAAAATTCGCAAAAGTATTATCATCATTACAAATTACTGAGACTTGGAAAATTTAAAAATGCACTGTTTTACAATTGCAATTAATGCATTTTACCACATGTGCCATCAAAAAATCAAAATGAATGGAATATCAAACAGCATTGTTTCATAAACCATGATCAATGCATTCCGCCACATGTGCGGATTCACAACAATGTACAGGCACGCGCAATACCTTGTGACTTTTGAATTGGGGCATTTTGTCTTTAATCTGTGCTCATTCAGCCATAAAGTAATGAATATCTCTGATTTTCGCACATCTCGAACATAACAACTGTGCCAATATTGTGGTAAGATGACATCTTGAAACAATAATCGGTTATGAAATTATGGGCAATCGCTTAGGGGTGAAGTTACTTTTTGTGTTCGGTTTAGATGAGATCTAAACCTGAGGAATTACATTATTCTCTCATACATGTAGTTGATCAATAATTAACTAGTCCATTTATGAAATTTCACTTGCCTGGCATAAATTTGTACTTGCCCCGGGCAATAGGGCACGACAGTGCTAGTATAGAGTCCTGAATTATTATTATTTTTTAGTGAATTGGAAAACATGTAAAACATGATAATCTAGAAGCTGATATTAGAGACATTATCATTTAAAGGGATAGTTGAGTTCTGGTAGAGAGAGTACAGTTTTAGTCAAACTGAATTTTAGTAACCAAAACATGCACCATTACATTACAAAACTAATAATTATAACTCCATCATGCTCAAAAGGAATACAACAATTACAAATTTTAAAAATTTAAAGGCCTTTTTTTTTTCCAATTTTTTTTCAATTTTGTTTTTCTTCAAATTTAAAGGCCTGTTATCATTCAAAAAGAGCTGTTTAAACTAAAGAGGGCGCTTTCAAAAAATACATTTGTTTAAACCATTTTAAATAACATATTGTGCATGTGATGTTTTGTTTCAATAGTGATTAGATAGAGAGATAATCAACAACTATCTATAAACCTCTTTTGAAAATTTTTGAAAAGAGGAAGCATTTTAAAACGAATTTCAACGGCTGGTTCAAAATTCTCTAATAAACCTGGGGCCCCAGCTTTATTACAAATTGTTATATTTATGGATATTTCAGCCGTCTCTAAACCGATTTTGATCAAACAAAGATGATTGTATCATTTAAATATTACAATGCTCTTTCAAATTTTACACTCAGTTTTTCATTACCTCAACAACAAAAAAGTAGTCTAGCGCCCTCTCTACCAAAACTCAACTATCCCTTTAAAGCAATCCCGGATATCTCTACACGATAAGTTTCCATGGCAACCTAGATCATTTTGACTGCTTCAAGCTCACACTGATTAGTGCAGAAAAACATGACGTGGGGGAGTTAATGCTCAAGGGTTTAAATGTAAAACCCGATAAAAACAACTTTTACCAATTCCAGATCATCTTAGCTATCAAACCTGCTGTTAATAAAAAAAATAATGCAATATGCTGAAAGGTTAAAATGCAAAACGAGATGAACTTTTTTAAATACTAATTCCAGATAATTTGTAGCTATTAAACCTGCTGTTAGTAGAAATAAAGCAATATGCAATTATGTTTTAAGTTATAAGCCCTAAGTGATGGTACTTTTATCTTTAAAATTACAAAAACGGAGATATCAGTGTTTGCATAAACTCTAGAATATAAACTGAACACAAAATGTAACTGCACTGCTCATAATCTCAAAACTGATGATTGTGTCAAAATGTCATCTTACCACAATATTTCTACAGTTGTTATGTACATTTTGAGTGAAAATCAGCGGTCCTACAAATTAGCATAATTGGTAGAGCGCGTGCCTTCCAATCACAAGGTCCAGAGTTCAAAACCAGAGTATGGCCATGAAAATGTTTCCTAGAGCAAGAAAATATATGATCCACATTTACTGCACACTGCTCTCAACCCAGGCAACCCAGTAGGTGTGTTTTAAATGTGCATTTTATTGAGCAACAAACAGTTTACCTAGTCCCCAACTAGGGTCAGCTGGGTATAAGCCTTGGGTACCTACTAAGTTCACCCTAGTTAGCAACTAAACGATCTTGTGTTTAATTCTTAGCCAAGTCATCCAAAATAGACTTTATAGCAAGGAACTAAACTAGCGGGCTTTTATGAATATGGGCCCTGTTCTCAATGGATCAGTATATGAAATACACACTTGTATACACTGATGTCACATGTACTTTAGTATTTTCATAGGACTACATGTATGTCCAGTAATGTGTTCACACGTAAGAAAATATATTGTAATTTGTAAACCAAAGTTTTGATATTCAATTTCCTTTGAATAATTGAATTCAATTTCCAATGAACATGGTACTTAGCAACCTTAAATTAGATTACAACAGATTACGATGTAGATCTAATGTATTTAAAGCAAAGTACATTGATGAAATCTCATAAATTACAAGCAAGTTACAGCTCAGCTTAAGCCAGTGTATTAATTTTGCATTTGCGCCTCAAAATAGGATCTATTAATACAGTACGTTCATGGCTTAAATGCTTGAATATAAAATTATTATCATTATTATTATTATTTAATGAAAACTGTCATCATTATGATAGCTGTTGGGTAAACACTGCCTTTGTAAATTCAGATACATAAATGATAAATAATAATAATAATAAATATATGAATAAATAAACAAAATAAACAAATAAATAAAGCTTCACTTTTAATTGGCACATCCATTTGTATCTTAAATATTTTGTTCATGTTCCTACCAATAAGCAGGGCTCGACACTCACACTGGCCCGCTGGCTCGGGGCCAGTGAAATGCACTTCGGGCCAGCAAAAATGTATAAAAGTCATATTTTGGTGGCCCAATCGGGCAAGCAGATTTTCAACCGGACATTGACAAAATCAGAAAAATCTTGTTTTCTTCCATGTCATGCTTCATCTAAATCACAGGTTTGATCAGGAAAGAGTGATATTTTGAATAGTAAAAAGTTTAATAATGAAATAAAATTTTCGGGCCAGTAAATTTTTCTTTCAGGCCACCAGAAAAGGGGAATAAATCATTTCACTGACAACAAATGTAAGTGTGGAGCTCTGCAATATGTGAATATCATACAATCTTGATGTTTTGACAGTTTTAATTGGAGTAATTCATGTATTTTCATGCAATTTCCCAACTTTTGAGGGATTCACAAAATGCTGATGTCGCGCATAGCGCAAGCTTTAAATATCAGCATCATACTGATGAATTACATATTAAAGCTGTGCTTTACAAATCATGATAAACAATTTACTCTTTCAACATTTGCTGTGCAACAACTCATTAAAAAACATAAAACAATTGTGAATATGTGATTCAATAAAGTACAGTTTAAATAAAGTAAAATGGTGATTCATGAAAAACAAGAATGAAAACAAGAAAAAACATAATTGAATATCTGTGATAATTACAAACAAATAAACAACAAATCAATAAATGGAGTACTCCATGCATACCAATGATAAAATATATGTTGAAATATTTAAAAACTTGGCACAACCATTGAATATACATATATTCTGGACGATTGTATGACATTCACCTACCCAAAGTATGCTCCGATATAAGTACTGCACCATTTCAGGTGGTTTACAAAGGAGCTACGATTATTGGAAATCGGGGTAGAAAAGTCATTCCAAAATTATAAATTTGAATGCAAAACAAGAGAAGTAGTGGGCAAAATTACAGAATGAGTTTTGATTAATATAGAAAATTTATAATCGATCTCTATGACGCACTATTCACATGTTTTGTTCAGTTATCAGCGAGCTACAGGCATAATTGTGCTTCGTCTGAAAAAAGCCATGAAATCATAATTCACGCAAATAGTTATAACATTTAAGAGTTTTACTCTCATCTACAATCTACTGATCTGCATTTTGCATTTATATTCATTTAAAGACTTTCTTGAATTTAACAGAAAAAATCAATTCAATCAAACAAATGGCATACACAACTTTGCTTCAAGTTTAAAGTGATCATTTTAATTTGGGAACGATGTGCAATGTGTGATATTTATTTGACTTGGAAAGTGACCAAAACATAAAGTTCTGCTTGTGTAAAAAATATATATTGCAAACTAGCGTCTTAGTTCTACAATGCACTCTCCTCCATGTGAACACATTATGGTTACAGTATTGCCCTTTGCACAGTGGGTAACATTAACTGGCGTACCAAAGGGGGCGGGGGGTGTTTGGGGTGTTAACCCCCCCCCCCCCTCCCCCCCCCTTTAAGCAAAAAAATGACTGTTTTAGGTATTTAAACGCACCCCAACTACGCGCCACTGAATGAAGCTAAAACACCCCCCTTGAACAAATCCTGGGTACAACTATGGTAACATTTATAATCCAAACATATATTTAAAGTCATTAATTGGCTAGTTAATGACACAGTGCGTGCTGCTTTATGTGTATATATTCTATTTCGTTTCAGGTCCATGCTTCAAAATTTAGGGGACATTTTCGTTCAAACCCTGGTTTTGTAATTCATATACCAAGCCTCCACACTAACGTTTGTTTTGTACTTGCCCCTTCGGACAAGTCAAATCATCAATTTCACTTGCTCGAACGGAAAATTTAATTTCCCCCCCCCCCCCCCCCCCCCCAAAAAAAATAAAATAATAATAATAATGTGAAAAAAGACAAATTAATTGGCAGCATTATCTGCTTGGCAAATTTCTCTCTTGTTTAAATAGATCTATGAGATTAGAATGCACTGAAGAAAAATGTACTAGTTTCTCTCAAAATTGATCAGAAATGTAAGTTGCCCGATCGAGCAAAATAAGACCATTTATTTGCCCTGGGCAACAGGGCAAGTGCTAGTGTCGAGCCTTGACTATACACTCTATCATTGATTTGTTATTACATTGTTGTAATTCTTATTTTATCGTTGAATAAACAAAATAATTTGAAATGAAAAGTTTTGTTTTCGCCCCAGCTAGTTTTCATTGTGATACGTTCATATCTAACACTGATCAGGGGGGTGTTTCACAAAGTTGAACTTAAAGGGATAGTTGAGTTTTGGTATAGAGAGTACAGTTTTTGTCAAACTGAATTTTAGTAACCAAAACCTGCACCATTACATTACAAACTAAGTTATAACTCCACCATGCTCGAAAGGAATAAAACATTACAAATGATTAAGTAAACAGCCTGTTATCATTCAAAAAGAGCCGTTAAAACTAAAGAGGGCACTCTCTCTAAACTCATTGGTTTCATCCATTTAAACAAAAATATTGTGCATGTGATGTTTTGCATAAAATGTTGATTCAAATCATTAATAATTTCTACCATCAAGGAGATTTTGTGTTCTTGATGCAACATCTATGAAAAGTCTGAAATTCTTGTTTTTTTTGCTTTTTAATACATGATGTATTGCATTCCAAGGCTACAAATGGCTTTCAGTAATAGTTAGGTACAACTGAGAGTTAAGTTCAACCTACAATCTATGTGGAACACCCCCAGGTTCATCAAACTTTTCCTATTGTTTTAAGTGTCCGATTATTGTATCTACCATGGCAACAGCTACAATTCTCCAGGTTGATTGGCTCTTGACTTAGCAGTTAGAATAATTGGACACTTAGAAGTTCTGTAAAAGTTGTATGAAACAGGGCCCTGGCTTAAATAAAGTGTGTGCGAACAGGCGAGCGGAACAGACTTGCATCATGAAAATAAATAGATTTCTATTTAATTTCATAAACAAATAAACACACAAATACAAGACAACTACATTGTATGGGCTTTGATGTACCATATACCCTTTACCGAAGTATGACCCCCAAAACATGAACATACAGACAGACATTGAAACAAACAAAAACTACAAACGCACACAAAAACAACAAAATAAACATACAAACACAGCAATCATGTACTGTACCCATTACCAATGTTTCACCCCCAATAACATACACACATACAAACAAACAAAAAGTAAACACACACAGAAACAAACAAAGACAGACAACCACACTGCATAATATGGCCCCCAAAACATGAACGTACATACATTTAAAAAAAAAGTTAACACACACAAAAACGACACACACAGACTATGTTGTACCATAAGCCCAACAACACATGAACATGTCACAGACATAAACAAACAAGTAAACACACAAACATAAAATAGACACAGACAGACTGACAACTATATTATATGGGCTCTGTTGCACCATGTACCAACTACTAATGTATGCCCCCCAAAACATGAACATACAGACAGACATATAAACAATACAAAATTAAACACGCACACAAGAACAACCAAATAAACACACATAGATACATTGTATAACATAGGGTCTGATGCACCTTGTACCCTTATCCAATGTATGACCCCCAAAACATGAACACATACAGACATATAAACAAACGAACAGTAAACGCACACATACAGACATATAAACAAACGAACAGTAAACGCACACACACACACAGACAAACAAATAAACCCAAACTACAGACAAATACATTGTGCTCTGGTGCACCATAAGCCCATTACCCATGTATTACGTGCACTTTGTGTGTTGGATTGATTGCAAGATGCATCCAATGACCGGGGTAATAATATCATTGTAAAGCGCTTAGAGATGATTATCAATCGTGATAGGCGCTGTATAAATCAAATACATTATTATTATTATTATTATTACACCATAATGTGAACATAAAGACGAACATATAAACAAACATACAGAACATATGAACATACAGACATATGAACGAACATACAGGACATATGAACAAACAAACAAAAAGTAAACACACATGAAGAAAAAAAACAGACATTGATACGTACCTCACGGGACTGTTACTGCTCGCTAACGAGTGCAGGTTTTCACTCCCCGCCCCCTCCACCTCCCCCTCACTGTTGACCCTCACCCTGGTGGAGGCCATGGCACCCCGCCCCCCTGACACCGAACGGTTGGGGACGGGCATGCTGTCGCAGCGGGTACGCCACGAAGGGCCTAGGGTGTTGGCCTGTCTACGACTCGTGCCTGCGCCCGAATGGACCTGAGTAAAAACAATACACGATATGTAGTGATTATTTTTATGTAGCAATTTTCACCCCTGACACCAACTGGTTAGAAACGAGTATATCGTCACAGCGCATACGCCACACAAAGGGCCTATAGAGGGTGTCTACGACTCGTGCCTGTGCCCGAATGGACCTGAGTAACAACAAGGATCCATTTGGTCATCACTCTATGTAGCACCCCACAATTTTATGAAATATGACATAAATCAAACCTAATTAAATTCATTTACCTTTAGCTCCGGCCCAGGCGCCAGTGCTCATGGTACTGCTATGTTTATGCGGTTGCCAGGATCTCTAATTGCTGAGTGTCTTACCGAATAGAGTGCTTGGTCGCACCCACTGGCGTAAATCTGTTCGGAAAGCACAATGCTTTGGGGGGTCGAGCAATTGTTCACAAACAATGCTCGCCCCTCCAATGCATTGTGTTTTCCGAACAGTTTTACGCCAGTGGTCGCACCTCTACTTGCAGTGTCACCGATCATATTTGCAGGAATTGCCTCAGTTGAAATAACATAATGTCATGTACAAATTCAAACCCGATTGATTGTACGTGTATGAAGCTTACGAAATAAAATTTATAAATCAAATCAAATCAAATCACTTCATTGGATCACCTTTGGCTCTGACCCCCGTCCCGTGCTCATGGTACTACCGTGTAGTGCGTGGTCGCACCTCTACTTGTAGTGTCACCGAACATATTTCCAGGGATTGCCGCAGTTGAAATAACATAATGTTATAAATTTATAAATCAAATTAAATCAAATCAAATCAATTCATTGAATCACCTTTGGTTCTGACCCCGGTGCGGTGCTCATGGTACTGCTGTGGCTGCGCGGTCTCATCTCCTCCTGTTGACTGACGGAACGCATCGCCCTGGGTTACAAAAACAAACAAAACAAAATACTGTCAAACCTGTGTATAGTGACCACCTAAGGGAAACAAGAGAAGTGGCCACTGTAGACAGGTTACCTTTATAGATACAGTCAAACCTGTGTATAGTGACCACCAAGGGAAACAAGATGTGGACACTCTAGACAGGTTACCTCTATAGATACAGTCAAACCTGTGTATAGTGACCACCTAAGGGAAACAAGAGAAGTGGCCACTGTAGACAGGTTACCTTTATAGATACAGTCAAACCTGTGTATAGTGACCACCTTAGGGAAACAAGAGAAGTGGCCACTGTAGACAGGTTACCTTTATAGATACAGTCAAACCTGTGTATAGTGACCACCTTAGGGAAACAAGAGAAGTGGCCACTGTAGACAGGTGACCAAACAAAATTACAGAGTGACAATCATGTGTATAGTGACCATCTAAGGGAAGTGGCCAGTGTAGACAGGTTACGATGGTCATGAGGTATTAGGGTCATGCATGAGTGACCACTGACCAGGGGCAAGTTTTGTATTGCACATTGTTTCTTCACGTTTCAGAAGCTTCAATGGAAAATATCTCAACAAAAATGAGATACAATGTACACTGTATGTATTCCCTCTTGCGACCACGGATAGTCACTTCAGAACTTGTTAATCACCTCACTTGACCACATTTTCTTTATTAAAACGGATGAAGCCATGCGCTGTTTTTATGCCTCGAATGATCTGTCAAGTGTTTGTTTGTTCAGCAGGTTAATAGCACCAAGGGCATTAAAGGGAGTGTCCGCCTACATCGTCTCAGTTTCCAGTAGACTGATGAGGATGAATGTAACACCCACATAAAATTTCAGATCGAACAACCCTGTAATTTGGATTCTACGAATAAAAAACGAACGTGTAGAAATCATCCCTTCATCAAACTATATATCAGCCAATAAATGATTTAGCATAAAATTACAACAATATTGTAGTTATTCTTGTTATACTTGTATATTTGCTACCATTTTGTTAGCAACTACTGGAATTGGGACGGAAGGCTTCTGGCCACAGTTATTCAGTTCACTTTTTCCAAGCCCCGGCATTCCAGTGGTTGCAATTTCCTTACTTTGTTACACTTTTCTTGTGTATTTGATTTGCCGAATAAATAACATTAATAATAATAATAATACTTCAGCAACGCTCATTAATCATAAGCATGACCACTCAGATTAAAACAATTTATCAGAAACTGCGGGGGAAACCTATGTAATCTATACTTATACGCCTACATGTGTACATAACATGTATTATAAAGACGTTCAATCATACCCCCACGCATTCACAAATACTGATAAATATTTCATGAATTATATTGGTTTGTTTTTTTTTCCGCTCCGAAATGCGCACGTCAGAAAACGCCCTTGAGCAGTAAAGGAATCTCAAGGGGCCCACACCTATTTTCAAAACATCGATGCAGTAGGCTCAGTGACCATTAAAGTGATCCAGTATTCAGAATTTTTTTCTCAAAAAGTAATATTTGAGACTTCAATCATATCATATATATATAAACCAAAATCATAGGAAGCTTCTTTCGAATGATGTGTGATAGTTTCATAAAATAGAACGCTGTTTTATACCTACCAGTGGGGGGGAAAAGGAGGAAGGAAAATTGATGTAAGATTTTTATCATCTTCTGCCCATTGATTGTGACTACGATCGAATACTGTTCCGGTAACGCTTTCCATCCAATCATAAATATTGATCTACATAATTAGAGAGGCACTTGAAAAATCAAAACCAATTTCATTCTCCTGCTACCATAAGCCAAACACCAAGGTACAAAAGAAATTTGATAGCTCCCATTGATTTTGGATGAATTTGAGAAAACGTATGGATCACTTTAGGGTTAGAAAAAAAGGCAAGAAAAAATAAAAGAGATGCGTAGGAGGGGGTGAAGGACGAGGCAAAGGAAGAGGAGAGTGATGAGCTAGAATAAACTAAGGATGTATGGGGGATGAGAAACCATAGCTCTAGGAAGGATTGATGATGGCAGGAAACGATGGAAGAGAAGGAGAGTTTTGGGTTTGTCTTATTTATCCAGGTTAGCCTCTTCAGTGCCCTTTTGCTCTGTTCTCCCAGACGGACCTGCATCTTATTATTATGTATAACTCCGCCATTGGATACACACATCCGCACTTTAATGTGCACTCATTCCACTCCCTGGGGAGCATTCCAGCAGGTGCTACATTATAGTGCACTCATGCTTTTTTTTACACACCCTCATGCATGCCAAGTACCCATATTGCACCTGGGCGGGAAGCAGCAGTGTGGATAAAGTGCCTTGCTGAAGAACACCTTGCTTTAGGAAGAGGAGGTTAGACAAAGGTTTAGCAACTCACTCTAAGGATGCCTCGTGGATGCTTTGGGCGATGACCGTATCTTCCACCTGCATCCAGAGCTCCCCAGGCCCCGTCACCGACTGCCGGCCGACCTCCATAAAGAAAAAGCAGTCAGAGTGCCCACAGCGCCGAATCGCTGATAACTGCAGAGGAACAAAACAATGTCATCAGAAAACGATTGTTATAAAGAATGCAGTAGTATTAAAGTGGCATGATAAATATCCTTGTTGTCTTTTGCTTGCATCCAGAGCTCCAAAGGAACTGTAACCGACTGCCGGCCGACCTCCATTAATAGCCCGGTCACATATCAACGGATTGCGCAAACGTATGTCAAACGGAGAGCTAAATTTCTCATCCGTTCTATGCTTTTCTTGTTCGTTCCTTGTCTGGTGAATGATGTACGTTGTTCTATGTTTTGTACATGAAGCAATGGAGACGACTTTCATCACCGGATAATTTAATTTCGCAAATTGTCTATTCGTTGGGCATACGTTTCCGCAATCCGTTGATATCTGACCGGGCCATTAAGAAGAAACAGTCAGAGGGACAAAACAATGCCATCAGAAAAAGATTAAACAAATTATTAAAAGCATTAAGAAGTTACACTTGTAAAATATATATTCTTGTAGTGGCTGGCACCCTTTACTCTGCTGGCTAGCCTCAGGTCACCCACTGCCGCCTCCCCTCAAGAAGATGAAAGACTTTTGAGTGAGTGCCCACAGCGCTGAATTACTGACACCTGCAATGGCACTAAGAAATGTCATAAGAAAAAAATTAGTTTAAAAATACATTTAGTATCAAGTAGTATAAAAAAAAAATGTTGTTGTGTCTTCTACCCGTGCTTGCATCGATAGTTCCGCGGGTTCAGTCACCGACTGCCAACAGAAATGTACATTAGTCAGAGTAATTCAATCGGTTTTGTGATACAACAGGATGATTTTCTTAGAACTTGTCAAAAGGATTATAAAAACCCATGAAATATAGATCTACAATTTGAACACTACCTTTAAAGTTTAAACACTAAAAAGGAAAGGGGAAAGGAAATCAATAAAAGGCAACCCGCAGACAGATCAACTGTAGATGTGGTTGGAAATTTGCAAAGGCCTCTCAAAAAAAGGGATCTCGTATAAAGCTCTCGTCGTAACCACTTGAGGGTTACTATTGTTTTTGTTTTTTGTCTAAAGATCTAGAATGACCACAGTCGACAGAAGAAAAAAAAATAGACTCGGTTAAATGCATTCTTCATTTATAATGTACACTATGGGGCCTCATAATGCAGTGCTCAGAATATTAGTCAAGTGGCATATCTTTTTCAAGCACCCAGTTGAAAAAAAAAATCCATCCATATTATTTTTGGTGTATTATTGAAGCAAATTTTGTTTTTTATGTTGTACAATTTTTGTAAACACAATTCTCACAAAGTGTCTCAGTTGAACACTTGATTAGCTTTATATGTGTTTGTTATCTGTACATATGACAAAAAAGACAGATCCAAGAAAAGAACGAAACAGCATGAAGAAAGCTAAAAACTAAATCATTTTGATGGCAAAGTTTATAAAAACATGAGAATGTATTGAACAAGGACCACAAACAAGTTGGAAAATTCACAATTTAACAAAACCATGAATGATTACCAAAAAAGGTCAAAACACAAACATTTAACAAAGCTTAGTGAAAGTATTCAAACAGAAGGGGATTAGTCAACTGGTAGCGAGCTGTGCGTCCCAAAAAGTTTACCAGAGTAGTACACAGAATAACTAGACTAGGTTGGTTTTAATACACTGTGTCCACCTACAAGGCACCCATCATCATTATCATCATCATCATAATTATCATTAAAGGGATCTAGTAACTTTGTTGACATGTGCAAAAAGTGATGAATGGTTCGTACAATAGGCATTGTTGTGATATGATATATGTCTGCTGAGTAATGTGCGAACATTTCATGTTAAGTGGATGTTATAAGGCTGGGTAATGAGCAAAAATGCAAAGTGATATTCCCTCACTCATTGCACTGACTTTGTGCACAGTTATGACTATCCAGAGGAGAGTTAGAAAATCTGAACACTTCAATCGTAAATATCTTTTTAACGAAAGGGAAATTCATAAAACTGAAACCTGCCCCGTGCTTGTTAATACAAATTTATACAGCAAGGTAGTATGAGAGAACCGCTCGAGTTCCAAGTAAGCTTTGAGGATTTGGACAATGTTACTAAATCACTTTAATTGCCAAATCTAGTAAGGGGCAAGATGCGCTTACCGAAAATTGAAGACCCTCATCGGAGTCGCAGTTCATCTTGAATAGACTGATGGTGGTGGATGTGAGGCAGAGGCGGTAGATGCCGGTCAGCGACTTACTCGAACCAAGTCCTTTGGATTTCACTGTAACCTGCCACACATGCTCTGCAAAATTAAATGGAAAAGATGGGATAAAAGGACGGAAAGAAACAAACAAAAAAGGATGTTTTCTCGAAAAGTAATTCGTACTCAATTCTCAAGATGAAAATGAGAAAAGAATATTCATTTGAAGGTAGATGTTGCTCAGTGACTTACTCGAACCAAGTCCTTTGGGTTTCTCTGTAAACTGCCACACGTGCTCTGTGAAATTAAATGAAAAAGATGGGATAAAAGGATAAAAGAAAGAAAAAAAAAGAAGGTTCTCTCGATTAGAATTTCATACTCATTTCTCAAGAGGAAAATTAGAAAACAAAATTCATTTGACGGTAGATGTTGCTCAGCGACTTACTTGACTTAAGTAGTTCTGGCAAAATGAGATGAAAAGGACAGGAAGAAAGATGAAGACGTTTTCTCAAAAAGATTTCCATAACAATTTAACAGATGAAAAATAGAAAAGAAAAATGTACTTTATTGTTCCTGAGATGTGGCTCACCTAACTTGTTATAACTATATTGTCAAATAATTTAATAACAAGTGTGCTTTCAGCGTCTTATTATATTAAAACACTGCCCTTAGGCATGGCAGTAACATACTAGGCCGAAAACAAAATAATAGATAACTAGATGGATCTTCGACTGCGCGCAGTCGAAAATTATGCCTCCGCTATCACGCGATTTTAATATCCTGAATTAATTTTTGTTCTCGCATATTTCAAGTTCTGTGACCTTGACCATATGACCCCAAACTTTGATGGCTACATTGGCTCCCGAAACATTCAGGTACCAAGTGAGATTGAAATCTGACATTTAGTTCTTGAGATTTTGCCATTACAAGCTTTTTTGCATGTAGAGTCATGTGACCTTGACCTCAACCTCATGATCCCAATATTTTATGGCTACGTTGACTCTTTATAATACATTCAGGTACGAAGTTTGATTGAAATCTGATATTCAGTTCTTGAAATTTTGCCATTACAAGCCATATTTGCATATATATTGTGTCCTGTGACCTTGACCTTTGACCTCATGACCCCTAAATCGAATCCGATCATTGCCACCCAGATGTGTACACTCGTACGAAGTTAGAAATTGATCCGTCATCCGGTTCTTGAGATATCGCGAGAAAGTCCTGTGAGTCCTGTGACCTTGACCTTTGACCTCATGAACCCTAAATTGTATTCAAATCATAACCACCCCAATATGTACACTCATACCACGTTTGAAATTGATCCGTCAACCGGTTCTTAAGATATCGCGAGAACAAAGCATTTTAGCACATATATTGAGTCATGTGACCTTGACCTTTGACCTCATGAACCCCAAAATCTAATCAGATCATTGCCACCCTAATATGTACACTCATACTAAGTTTGAAATTGATCCGTCTACCGGTTCTAGAGATATCGCGAGAACAAGGCATTTTTGTATATATATTGAGTCCTGTGACCTTGACCTTTGACCTCATGACCACTAAAATCTAATCAGATCATTGTCACCCCAATATGTACACTCATACCAAGTTTGAAATTGATACGCCAACCGGTTCTTGAGTTATCGCGAGAACGAAAACGGGACGTACGTACGGACGGACGGACGGACGGACAACCCGAAAACATAATGCCTCCGGCCACTTCGTTGGCGGAGGCATAAAAAGGATAGAGAAGAGATGAAAGGAAAGCCAGCAGACGTCATCTGGACATGAATCTCACAAGATTGCCACTAATTCGGGATCAATTTCACTAATGTGTGACGCTATGTTCCGCTCAGATTCCTACTGGAGCCTGGTCCCCAGGGCTTCCCTTGTCACTAGCAAGGCACCCTCTGTGAAACATTATTAGGAACTTCACAAAGAAATGTCAAGGCAGGATAATCATTATAATGTAAACAATACAAGCTTGATGAAATAAGAGTCGGTGAGGGCCTAAGCTTGCAACCTGGCAGAATCTTCATCAGAGGTCAGGCAGAATGACCACACAAAAGATCAAAGTGAAAACTTCAAAGGGAAAGTTCAGTTTTGGTATAGATGGTGCTTCAAGAAGTTTTTGTTTGTGTGAGGTAATGAAAAACTAAGTGTAGAACTTGAAAGAGCATGCAATTTCAGTTACAAAATCAACTTAATTTGATCAAAATCGGTTCAGAAACAGCTGAAATATCCAGAAGTTTATCAGATTGGAATAAATGTGAGGGACCAACTTTTATTAAAAATGCTGCACATTTTGTTTTAAATCTGCCAAAAGGGTTTTTAAATTGTTTTGGATGATCTCTCTATTGAATAATTATTTTAAACAAAGATCACATTCACACGTGTCGATTAAAAAAATGGTTGAAACTTGGTGTCTGGAGAGTGCCCTCTTGTGTAAACAGCTGCTTTTTATAATGAAAATAGCCCCGACACAGGGATAGAACGTTTTAGTCAAACTGAATTTTAGTAACCAAAACCTGCACCATTACAGTACAAACTAATAGTTATAACTCCACCATGCTCGAAAGGTATAGAAAATTACACGACTAAGTAAAAACCTGGTTATCATTAAAAAATAGCCGTTACAACTCAATAGGGCGCTCTCTAAAAAAATCATTGGTTTCAACCATTTCTCATACAAAATTATGCATGTGATGTTTTGTTAAAATACTGATTAAATAGAGATATCATCAACAACTATTTAAAAACCTCTTTTCAATTTTTTTGAAAGAAGTGTAAAAATAAACACTTCATGTATTTTTGTAAAAAGTCAAGATATCGTCTAGCTAGACGATATATATATAAATAAAATATATATGAATTCAAATTTTACAACTATGAGAGCATTCGAAAGGGAATGATTCTCATTTCACATGTTTTATTCAATGAACTTTCAAATGGAATTAAAACCAACCAATTTTGTGTCATGGGGCATTTCGGAAAGTACCAATACTCAAGTGTACCTTAAACCATCTAATCCTTGAACTATAACTGTTAGTTTTTATTGATAATTTGCAAGTTTGTATTTCTATAATTCTGTTTGTCTAAAACTGTACTATCCCTTTATTAAAAATGATGCAAACAAAAAGTTAGCGATGGTACAAGCCAGTCATGATGATGATGAAGAAAAATGAATCGTTCAATATTTTATTTTGTCATGAATAGACATGTCTATTATTTTCTTCTTTAAATGTTTCTCACAACAATAAGTCATTAAAAAATCTATATATCATATATGAAATTATTACATAATATTATTATGATTGAAAATGAGCAAAGAAAAATAGGATTTGCCGGGAATTGAACCCGAGACCTCCGGATTGCTAGACTGGTGCTCAACCCATTGAGCCACGAAGACTCTTGAATGGGGGTGTGAAACCCTTTTCATTTCTCGATTAGTCAGAAGCTTTATTATAATATTACAAAACTGGAAAAAAAGACAAAAAGTACTTTTTCTTAGAACCTCGGACGTTGCCATGGCGATTGATGACTTGAAGAAGGATGCTGACATTCAGAACATACTGATCAAAAAGTTGAGCAATTAGCGGATTTCAGCGGGTACAGCTAGTTATATAATATAATGAAACTGGAAAAAAAGACAAAAAAGAACCTCGGACGTTGCCATGGCGATTGATGACTTGAAGAAGGATGCTGACAGTCAGAACATACTGATCAAAAAGTCAAGCAATTAGCAATGTCAGAAATTAATTTGTTTGCCATGTCCCAGTGAGGTAAGTAAAAAACAATTTTGGTTAAAATTCTAGTAATAAGCCTGATCGTTTAGTCACGGACGGACATTTGACCAAACCTGAAAGTTAATGTACAAGGCCTGTAAAAAGTAAAGTAACAAGATGCAGTGGTTTTTGTGTTTAAATGTGAAGGGTACACTATACTTTTCATAATTTCTTCAAAAATATACTTTGATCTAGTCAATTAGTAAGGTATTTATTTACTTCAAGACAATAGTTTGTGTAATATTTATACAAGTAGATGACATAAATTACATCAATTTTTGCATCAAATTTTGTAAAGACAAATTATCATACCTCACTATTAAATACAGGAGAAAAATAAAGAAAAGAAGAATTTAAAAGATTTGTTCTCGAGGTATGAATTCCTGCCTTTGCGTCCTGTTACCACCCAGCCAAGAAAGAATTGTTGATGCACTGGCGCACCCAAACTTTCTCTTCTTGAGAAGATTCTGTCATTGCTTTTGAAACACATATATTTATACAAATCATTTTATCGGAATTTATACATCGAAAGAAAGAATTTTTGATGCACTGGTACACCCAAACTTTCTCTTCCGAGATAAAAGTATGCTTTCTTGAGAAGATTTTGTCACTGCTTTTGAAACACATTTATACAAATCATTTAATCTGAATTTATACATCGAAATACAACAGGAAGTAAAAAAAAGTATACAAATTAACAGAACAAGTAAAATAAAAAATTAAAATGTGATGAATTATTATTCCTCTCTAATATTGGAGAAAAATCGAGAAAAGAAAGATCTACATGTATATATAAAAAGCAGTTTTTCTCGAGGTATGAATTACAGCTTTGCGTCAATACAAGACAAGATATCACGGCAGACCTTGAAAGGACTAACTGCTAGATCCGTTCAAAATAAAAATTTGCATTTCTTTTTTTTAAATCTATCAATGTTGATAGCAATGATTCTTATTCATTTTCATAAGTGGACAATGTACATGTATGTGCTGTTCAGGCCCTAGGGCATGAATAATATATGTGACCGGCTATAGCAAAACCCCGCACTTGTCGGTAAAAAATCCAAATGTAGATTTTTTTTGTTACACCATTAGAAAGGCCTGATCACAAGCTTTCATTTGATGCTTTGTTCTAACTAATTGTGACCGGCTATAGCAAAACCCGGCACTTGTCAGTAAAAAATCAAAATGTAGATTTTCATACCATTAGAAAGGCCCTTATCACAAGCTTTCATTTGATGCTTTGTTCTAACTAATTGGTCAATAATTGGCAAAGATATGATTGTTTCAATTTAACAATCATAGGTCTTGTACACACAATGTGTGAACTTAAAATGCCCATTTCTTCCAAACATGAATTACCGACAAATGCCGGGTTTTGCTAAATAGCGGGTCACATATGGCTTACAACATGCTCAACGATGCATGTGCTCAGACTAGATGCAGATCTTGCAAATGAGAAGAAGAAAAAAACAGATTTTGTATTGGTAAGCAATACTCATAAATAAACAATATTTGCCGTAGATTGAAATTTAACAACAAATGTATGATGAAAACATAACATTAAATCTACAACAATATCAACTATGTTTTTTAATTTTTTTAGATGGATTGATGGACGTAGTAAAAACACATGAAGCATTATGTAATCAAACTATTATGAATGTTAGGCTTCTGCTGTCTGCTTTCATTCACATGAAAGAATAAATAATTTTTAATTCTTCTAAATACATGCACATTGAAATGTATGAAGGAAAAAAAATACTTTTCAGGAAATCCTGATGGAAACATTTGAATTGACCAAGAAATTTTCAGAGAAGAGACAAAATCATACTAAAATACCAACCGAATGCGGGAATTGGCTTGCCATCGTGCCCCGCGCGCTGCTGCTCCAGCAGCACCCTCAACCAGTCGTTCTGCGCATCCTCATCCTCTGCCACGAGCGAGAAGCAGTCGTCCTTCGTGTACAGCGCGATGGCGTGCCGGTTCTTTGCGTCAGACTTCTTGTTGATGTTGAAGCACGCCGAGAGTGGGACGGAGCGCTTCGGCTCACCGCCCAGCCGAAACTTCTTCTCGTTGTCGTAGTACTCGAGTCTTGCGGGTCCCGCGGAGCTCTCCGACCGCAGCACAAAGAACTTTTTGCGCATTGTCTGTGTACATTTTTTTTCAAAGAAAGAAGAGATATTTAATATAGGGATCGACATTAGCACTTGCCTGTTTGCGAGGGTGAAGTAAAAATGTATGTCAGGCAAGAACAATTTCATAAATTATCTAGTTTGATTGCCAGATCGGGCAACTAATATTTATGTTCAACTCATACTATCATAGAGTATAATGTAATTCTTTACCTCTAAATCTCATCTATAAGTAAGCTGGCTAGTAAAGTTACTCTTTGGGCAAGTAAAATGTGAACATTTCTGACTTAAAGGGAAAGTTTCCCCAAGTACTAATTGTGGAATGAATGAAAGGAGAACAATTTAAGCCCAATAGTGAAAGTTTGAGCAAATTTGGATTTTCAATTCAAAAGTTATGATTCTGGAAAGTTTTGTTTGCCGCCCTCTCTAGATGGCAATTTGCCAAGGTCTGTGATGTAGAACAACCTTCCACATATTTTTTAAAAATTTCTTGGAATAAACTGGACCAGTTGAGGAAGTTTTACATTAAATGCATGCCCATTTACCTCTTCTCTAACATATCTGAGAATGAGAGAAGAGGACGATGCTTTTTCATGAAAAGTGACATTTTGTGAAGTTTTGTTGTACAGTTCCAATGGGAGTTGTTCATCTGTGACATCACAAATTTGGCAAAAGCCGACTGAGCGGGCAGCAAACAATATTTCGATCAAAACTTTGAAAAATCATAATTCTTGATTGGATTATCAAAATCTGTTCAAACTTTGGCTAAAAGGTATCTAAAATTGTTCCCTTTTCACCCAACCTGATTAAAAGCTTATAGACACTTCCCCTTTAACTTGCCCAAACAGGCCAGTAGAGAAAAATTTAGTGCGGGGTTTGATGTATAGACCTATAATTTTTATATAATTTGTATTAAATAAAGTACATACACTATCTCCCTCCCTATCTTTTTCTCTAGTTTTAACTCAAATCTGTCATTCCAATCTCCACCTTGTTAATAATGAATGTACAAATTTTGTTTAAATTCACACCAAAAATGGATGGTCTACAATAAATTGTAAAACTACACATTTGTTCCACTCAAAAGATGGAAAATACAAGTAGCCACCTTCATTATTATCATTATTCTGAAATTCAGAACAGGCTTTATTCTTTGCCCCCCCCCCCCCCCCTCCCAGCTGTGTAATATTAGTATTGAAAGACAGAATGTGCACTATAAAAGTTGCCACCAAACTATATTATACCCCCCCCCCCCCCCCCCCCCCCACCCATCCTAGCCACCACCCTATCTCTGTAAATTATCATTATTTGTTTCTAGATCACTTTAACCTATCGAGAACTGCATCCAAGATCTCAGGCCATGGGTAAATTAATGTAAAATGAAATCTTGGTGGGATTTACATACAATCCTAAAACAACCAGGTAACCCCTTGGAACTGGGGTCTACATCCAAGAAGAATGCATTTCATATGGTCTACATCAGTGCTCGAAATTAGCATAGGCCCGCTGGCCAGGGGCCACTAAAAATTAGCTCCGGGCCACCAAATTTCATTGATCCTAAATTCTGTTGGCCAGTTCGGGCAACCAAATTTAACAGAAATTGTTATGTTTTCTTTGTTTGGGGCCACCAGATTTAGGTCCCGGGCCACTCAAAGTTGAACAATCTTGTTTTTACTTGCCTGACTGGGCCAAAAGGCATAAAGGTTAATTTCTAGTATTGCCTACATGTATATAAACCAAAAAAGACTGGGATCGTATTTAATGAACGAGATACAATCTGGGAAATGGTAACCTCTGGCAAAGCTAGGTTAAGTTGTTTTCAATTATTATCAAGATTGCCATTATCAACAGAATCACAATCACACCTGACAGCATTACTACCTTTTTGTTATAATGCTAGGTTATTTTAATCTCATGGTATAGCGAGGGTCAAATCAATGGGGGCAAGCTTACTATTTATAACTTGTTATCATTTCATTACAAAGTCGAAGTGGTATCATTTTATTGATAGACATTAAAGGGATACATGTAGTTGAGTTTTGGTATAGGGCAATTCCAAGCAAACGCCGTGATGGTCAGAGGGTGTTTCTCACAATGAAAGTCCAAATAACTCATAAAATCTAAATATCTAGAACCAACTTTTGATATGCATCTGTAACCACTATCCTACCAATAATTTACAATAGGCAAGAAAACCAAAATTCCCAATAAATTATTAATTATGAATATCAATATCTGCCGTGACGGCAAAAAGACATGGGTTTCTTACATGCTAAGAAACTAAGTAAACTCTGTGAACTACAGGAACATTTTGCACTTTTGTCACATTGATTCTTTGTACTAGACATCAAGCTAGAACATCCAAATAAAAATGTAGAAAAAATCCAATGCTCATAGTAAATATGATATCATAAATGTATCTATGCACTGTAACGCCGTGACTGTAACGCCGTGACCTCTGAATTGTACATGTTATATATATGGGAGATATTAAAGAGATGAATAATATGATATAATTTTAATGTAGTGATCCAGAATCAATAAAGAACTAGATGAATGGGTGATATAACCAAGATGCTATTAAATGATCATCCGCATGACACAAATTTGCAGCACAGCGCCCTCTATTGATCAAAAAATCTTTTAGGACATAATTGAAATTCTTATCTATTTCAGAAGTTAGTTAATGGAATCATCAAATATTAAAACCAAAATACATACTTAAATGTAGCAATGAAATATGAGACCTTTGACATCTGACCTTTGACCTTGTTTCTCAAAATAACATACAAATGTTTAATTTTTGGTCTGCACAGTGCATATTTGCAAGTGATTTGTTTCATGTAACATGATTTCAGAGTTAGTAAATGTTTGTTTTTGAATTGGTAATTATCCGAGTGACCTTTGACCTGTGCCCCAAACAGTTTCAGAAAATTGTCTTTTACCTACAGTACTCTTTCTAACATTGATTCTGGAACTTAATTGTGAGAACAAAAAACAACAACAATATTTTGACCTGTTGACCTATGACCTCCCATGACCCCATTCCCTAATCAGGTCATATACTTCACTGGACGCATACCAGTATTATTATCATGTTATCCTTCAAGGATTCTCAAACTATCTTGATAATAATATAATTTTTGCATATTTGTTAGCTATGTGACCTTTGACCTTTGACCTCATGGACCAAAATCATATCCAATAATCCGTACTTCTAAATACATGGATTGTACAAAGTTTGAACGAAATCCATCCAACGATTCTTGAGATATTGCAAAAAAAAGAACACTGATGTACAGATGCACATACAGACAGACGGACATACAACCCATAGACATACATGACTCAGGTAACTTTGAGATGGAAACATTATCAACTGACCCTATTCATATAATTATAGCATGAGCAATGCCCAAGCATACCTACAAAAAATATCTTACACTATTTGATTATGTCTACTGTGTTATGTCAATGGGAATCCAGTAGGTAGCGTCACGGTGTTACACAAAACGTAACGCCGTGACCAAATTGATATTGATTATATTAATAAGTGGTAAAAGATAATGCTGCTATTCAGCATGCATATTATAGCCCTATGGGCTAATACAGAGAAAACAAAAAATTATTTCATTCCCATTCATATTTTTCCAGAAATATTAAAAATATCTGTTTTTAGTGTAACGCCGTGACATATTAATGATTGTAAATGAGACAGTCACTGAAGCGGAACGAAGAGCGAAAATGACGAAATTGATATTTATCTGAAAAATATAAGCAATGATCCTATCAACACTTAAATAAAATTTTATGAAAACTCCTTTTCGCAGTTCTTTTATGCTTAATATTTAATTGAATGTTTTGTGAAAATAACTGAAAATTCATTTATGCTATATATTAACAATAAAATAATAGTTTACAATTTTTTTTTTCAAAAACAAAATACATTTTTGGAAAGTTCAATCTTTTAGCTTTCATTTGATACCAAATTTGTTATGGTACAACGAATTTGAAAAATCAGTGGTTATGTCAATGTTTGCTTGGAATTGCCCTATAGAGGGCACTTACACAAAATAATTGTTTGTGTCAAATTTGAAAGAGCTTAGAATTGTAATGGCAGAATACATTTTATTTGATCAAATTCGGTTCAGAAATGGCTGAAATATCCATAAACATAACCATTTGTAATAATTGTGGGGCCCCACAATTATTCAATAATTTTGAACCAGCCATTAAAAAAAAATTTGTAATGCTTATCCTCTTTTCAAAATTTTACAAACGAGATTTTGAAATAGTTGTTGATTATCTCTCTATCTCATCACTATTTCAACAAAACATAACATGCACAATATTTTATTTAAAATGGTTGAAACCAATTAGTGTTTAGAGAGCGCCCTCTTGAGTTTTAACAGCTCTTTTTGAATGATAACAGGCTTTTTACTTAGTCATTTGTTATTTTATATTCCTTTCGAGCATGATGGATTTATAACTATTAGTTTGTAATGTAATGGTGCAAGTTTTGGTTACTAAAATTAAGTTTGACCAAAACTGTACTCTCTTTACCAGAACTCAACTATCCCTTTAACCCGTTCCTTACTGGAACCGGATGGGCTATTTACAAAGCCTGCTGCTATATTAGAATCTCAAAGGGAACAGGTTAAAGGGAATTCAGACCGGTATATTTGACATGTGGATCCATCTTGCGCACTTTTACGCACGGTACGTAATCCCCATTGGCTCAGTTATAAGTAGCGATCGCAAACTGTCCCACTTCCGAATACCCGAATCAAAAATGCATCAAAAATAGTCGCGTTCGGAATGTTTGTACTAGTCGAATGGAGATCCATCAGAGATGTTTACGAGCGAAAATATTACGTAACACTTAACCGCACCGACTTCAAAGTGCCGCTGTTTGATGCCTTAGGTGATAGCTCGAGAAACTTGCTCGATATACAGATACCAGCTGTTTGCTGCATGCAATTTCATAAGGCCCGTGTTAGATATTTCGAAGCACCGCTCTTCGATCGATCCAACACATATCGTGAGTTTACCTCGAGAGATTACGGTGGAGTCGAGTTGGAATTTGCTGACTACCCATTATAACCCACGCATATATATGCCTTTCATATCTAAAAGACTCCAGGCTGGTGGATGATGCTGTCAGGCAGGTAAACATGTAGTTCACTCGCCCAAATGGGCGAGCAAAAATATATTTTATATCATGAACTTGTACAGCTCTGCATGTAAATAATGTGTGTACTACTGTACTGTTCTATCAACAATTCAACATTACAGTATTTTCAACTGCTCAAATATATATAAGATCCATCATAACGCTTAACCTTTTCTCGATAATTCCCCCGATAACTGCTTCTAAAGCGCGTCATCTTTTACCATGGCGATTCTGTATTGTGCGTCAGTCAATAGAATTTCACATCCTACCTTGTCTGTATCCAATCCAATAGCCAATTGATGCTAACAAATTAAGTTCTTTTTTTTTCTTGTATATGGCACGGTCGGGCAAGTAAACTATCTTAGAGATAGATATCTTATCAAATTTTGCTGGTCCCTAACTACACGTAGTAAGAATTAGGACCCAAACAAAGAAAAGTAAAAATTTGACATACAAGTAATTTGCCATAACCTGCCTACATGTACGTAGTCAAACCTGTCTTAGTTGGCTGGTTGGATGCTGTAGACAGGTTGGTTGCTTTCTAGACAGGTGGTCACTAAGACAGGTTTTACTCTTGGCTACTGTCACATCCTAGGTCCCTAATCTCTCTATTGTAAAAATATATTATGTTTAACTTTTTTAATTATGTCATATTTGTAATGTGTGTTTGTGTTATGAAAGAAAGATTAGGGTCATTCCATGGGGTTGGGGCAAAAATTGTGACATCAGAGTCAAAAAATAGAAGTGTAATAAATGAAATGTTTTATTTATTTGAAGTTTCATGGGACAATTCTTCAACTAAATCCACTCAAGACTTGTTTATACCGCCCTGCATATTTGAGTAAATTGAGAAATAAGATTTGACAAAATACCACCGTTACACAGACATCATTTATCATCCTTGCTAAGACTATACTCTCCCACTGTCAAAATAAAGTAGTTCATCTTTATAACTTCTTAATAAACTTTTTGCTAACAATATTGTTAGTCACTTAATTCCTCATTTTCCAACATTGCATATATATTTTGAAAGTTTTAGCATCAATAAATATAACTTGATACTCTGTGTGTATACTAGTGCCATGTTCTGTGTTGTTCTTTTTTGTCAACAGTCATGAAAATTCAATTTATGATGGCATGTGGAACTTGGTAGTAAAGAGAAATCATGCCTCTACAGAATGGAATCGTTTTCTTTGGAAATACTCAACTACTTTTACTGGCCTAACCTTCCATTTTTGGTGTTACCACCGTTACATGGACATCATGTCTCTGTAACAGAGGTATGATTTGGAGCATTATAAGTTAATGTCCATCAAGGGTCATTACATACCAAATTATACTTTCTGCCTTAGAATATTTGCATAAGACCAATTGATCATACTATAAAAGAAAAACATTTTGCATGTCAAGTTCTTTGCACAAAAAAAATGTGAACATTAGAGTTCAAAACAAGGAGAATGTAAGAATTATTTCCAAATGATATTCAAATTCATACTAATCCTGAGGATTCCACTTCAGTTTGTCTGTGGGAACATTTCTTTTTCTGTCTAAAGACAAAAAACCAGTGCTATCTTATGATCTCCGAATCTTTGATTAGTTTAAAATGTCAATATGTCCTTCAAGACATTACCTTAAAGTGTACATACCTCTGTTACATGGACATCATGTCCCCGAAATGGTGGTATAATGGTGCAGTACTAAATGTCTAATAATGATATGAAAGTTATGATTCATGATTGTATGTAAGGCAAGATGCATCTAATTGAAAACATGAATAAATGCATGGCAAAATGGTTATTTTTGGCACAACTGATGCATTTTATTTTCTCTCTATCGCTATAACCTGCTAGATAGACTCTGAGAGAATTTCCGAATGGCAGTATATATATATTGTTACACTTTAATTCTTATGAGTTGAAGTAGTTTTTAACATGGAAAACAAAATAGGGTAGGAAAAGATGGCAACAGAACACTTTTATGAATGCAGGTATACAAAATTAGCTTGTTCAACTTGACTCTTCAATGTGTATTACCACCGTTTCATGGACATCACGTCTTCATAATGATGGTATAAGCAGCACAGAACCCACTTTCTTTATTTCGGTAAGTCAAAAAAACAAAAACAGTTTGCATATTAAATAATTATACATGTAAAGCAAAATGCATCAAATGAAATCATGAAGTAATGTATAGTGAAAAGGTTATTTTGTGCCACAGTGTCTTTTTTTCTATATCTTTAGAAATCTAGATTTTATGACTTTGTCCAAGCAGTATTAGATACATGTACAGCATGTGACTTTAATTCTCTTCAGATTACTGTTGTTGACATGGAAAACAAAGGAGAGTAAGAACAACAATAGAGTACTCGATAATTGGTGTTTGACAAAAATAACTTATTTGACTTAACTTTTCAATTTGAATTACCACCGTTACACAGACATGTCCGTGTAATGGTAGTGTAGAAGTGAATGTTAAATGAAATATAATCATGTCATCGCATGAACTTCTATACAGTGGATGAAACATTTAATGTCAGCATGCAAAAAGGACACTTGTAAAGTACTAAGTGGCCAAAATGAATACACAAAAACTTACCACCTTTAATATTTTTGAAGATGTTCAATGTAACAGTTGTAAGCCAGAAAGTAACATGCACAAACTTTTCTAATAAATTGTCAAGAATAATTTAACAAAACTACAAACTTTTCCTTTGGTTAAAATAACTCTTTGGTAAACTTCTTACTGGCAAATGCAAGAAAGTATTACTCTAAAACTGACTGAGAAATAACATGCAACATTTCTCTCTGCATTCAGGTTACAACTCAGTTTATGAACTTCAAGAAGACCCATGACCCAACGACAACTGGTTCAGGTTGGGGGAGGATTCTCTCAATGTCAGAAAATGGATGGAGGTAGAATTGTGCCTCGCCATCGGGCCAGGAGTACAGGTCACCAGATTTTCGCTTCATGTACTGAAGACGCACATTTTCACCATCAACAGAGGCTACCTGTAGTTATTTGAGAAAAAGAATATTTGGAAGTTTGACAATTGTTTAAACAAATCTTTTTAATAAATTCATTAAGCTACAAAATTTGCTAGATTGTTTCCATGATATTTTATACTTTATATTAGATCATTTTCACCTTTTTAAAATTTTCACCTTTACATGTCTTGACATTAATGTAAAACTGATCATTTTCTCATAAAAGTAAGGGGGAAAATTACTTGGGCAATGAACAATGCATCTGATCTGCTCTTCCTTGCACCATACACGGGAACCCTCACTGTGACAAAGTCATGCACTGCAGGTCCAGAAGACGTGTTTTCTGAAAGATAAAGAATGATGAACATTGTTTTTTTTTTAGCAAATAGAATTTGTCATTACATAGTTCATAAATTCAATTTAAAGTTATGTTACTATTATATGTTATTATAGAAGGTTTTAATGAAATTCACATCTGCAATATCATAATTTACCTTCTGATGATACAGCTTCCTACAAGTTCTCCAATGAACTTGTTTGCCCGTCGAGCGAGCTGTGGCAGTCGAACTACTAGCCTCATCATTTGTACTCCCTCTTGACCGCAACTTTATCCGAAGAGGTGGAAGAGGAACCATGCTTACCTGAATTCTGAAAATTGAAAAATAAATTCTTGTGAAACAAACTTGACTGTTACATTTTCTTTTGTTCACTTAAAAATCCATATATATATCGCGATAAAAATTGACATTGAAAATAATCATCACACATGCTTTTACTTTCTGATAAAACAAACAGCCCCTAAAAGCAAATAAATATATAAAATAAAATTTTAAAAAAATAAAATAAAAATGAAAAATTAAAAAATTAAAAGTAAGTGCTGAAAAGTTTATCAACATTCAACACTGGAGGAAAAGTTTTGGGAAAGTTACCAGAACTATACCTTATAATTAATTGGGCTATGACCATGCATCATCATGCACAAAGTAATATTTTCATCCAAACACAAAGTCCATAACCAGAACGAATGTAGGTACACAACCTGACCATAGTACAGCAGTTTCTGAGGATTCAGTCCGTACAAAATTAACATATTTTTTGGTGTAAAAAAGCACTAAATTACGATTGAAACATGTTAGCTAACATTCAAAACATTTCTGCACGGAATCCTAGTAATAAAAACATTATTTTCTTCGGGGCCTTTTAGCAAATCTGGAACAAAAACGGCGATGTCTCAATTACATTTTTCACTTACACGAAAGGATGTATGTGGGACTGTAGTAAAAGATTCTGGAATATTATCGATCATTTTGTTGAAATTAAAACTGTTTTTCCATGATAATATGGTGCCACATTTCAAAGATAAGGTTAAACTGATTTCATAATACAAGTATCGACATAAATCTCCTTACTTACGTCGCTTTGAAAAGGGAAACTTCTTGGAAATCCAATCCACCGTTACACGGACATCGCAGGAAACTTGGCCATTGCAAGGCTTCAGAACACGCAGTATCAGATTTGTTCATGTGCACACGGGTATCGGCTTACATCCCGACCAGCTGATACAGCGATGGTCTCTTGTCCTGTCTCTCCTTTTTACGTACGTGATGAAATGTGATCCACCGTTACAAAATCGGCCTGGACATTGCCCAAAACATCGGCGACGCTCGATTAATTTACAAAACAATGTCATAGGTTTTCAAAGCTAATCTTTTGATGAAAAGTTGCCTACTGCCTGCCCTTTATTTCTGACACATAACTATGGAAAGAATGATTTCTGACTTTTAGTAATTTACCACTTTACCACCGTTACACAAAAAATTGTACGCGGACATCGCATGTAACGGTGGTATGCCATGGTTTAGGAATGATTTATGACATGAAGTCTCTCTTTCATTTGCTATCCCATTACTGTTTTATTAATGAACAAATGTTGCTTTATCAATTATGACCATCTGATTGAGACTAAGATTATCTTTTAATTAGATATCTTCAACTGAAAATGACCCTTTTGGATGTCCCACTTGGTACCCCTAAAAAGAGTCCGGACATCATCATTTAAAGTCACACCATCACTTATACTTGTGGTTCAACATTTTTATTTCTGCATCAAGTAATCACATACACAACTGCCTTCTAACAAAACCACATTGCAACATCAAACACCAAACAACATTTTCAGGATAAAGCTAACAATTCATTAGGAACACAAAAAAGTGCTGTTGCCCCAACCCCGTGGAATGACCCATTAATAAATAAACTTGAACTTGAACTTGAACTTGAACATCCATTTTTCCATGGAGGGTCTGAAGTCTGAACCCAAGACTACGTGGACAGACCTACCACTAAGTTGTTGTGGGCCCTCCCAAGCAGCTCTGTCCATGCAAACTTCCCTTACCCTCACTGTCAAACCCTTTTCACGTTAAATCTGCTCATTTCTGGAACCTTTTTTGGGGGGTGGACCATTTTTTAATTTGGATCAGTAAATCAGACATGCGCTGCCATCTTGCGAATGTCTTGTGCACGGTGCAGAATACATGCTGTTATAGGGATCTAGTAACTTTGTTGACATGTGCAAAAAGTGATAAATGGTTGATGCAATGTATATTATTGTTATCTCATATGTCCACAAGGTATTGTGTGAATATTTCAAGTCAAATGGACATTGCATGGCCAAGTAATGAGCGAAAATGCAAAGTGATATTCAATAACTCACTGCACTCACTTTGTACACAGAAGAAAAACTCGCCCAGAGTTTTTCTTATCTGAATACTTCGATCGTACATATCTTTGTAACGAAAGGGAAATTTGAAAAACCGAAACCTGTCCCATGATTTTATTGTTAATACGAATACAACAAGGTATGAGGGAACCGCTAGAATGAAAAATTTATTTTGAGGATTTGGACAATGTTACTAAGTCCCTTTAAGTGTTATTATGCAGTGCGTACAAACTAGCCTTGTTCATAATCATCCTTCACTCATGATAATAAGTTGATGTCCTTTACTAATCTCTCTGCCTCTAACACCTAGAAAAACATTAGTCATTCATAATAACCCTTCTGAATCAGTTAAAATCAAGATGCTACATGATCTGAAAAGGGTAGTTGTGACCTTTGGCACCCAGACTCACAATGTGACCTTCACCCATAATTTGTCCTACAGTAACCTTTATCCATGCCCCAAACATTATTCCCTAGAAACTTACTTATATACTAGTCACTTGTAATTATTTTCTTCTGAATCAGTTCAAATCAAGACACGTTAGATCTGAAAAGGGTAGCTGTGACCTTTGGCCACCAGACTCACAATGTGACCTTCACCCATAATTTGTCCTACAGTAACCTCTCCATGCTTGCAGCATTTTCGCAGAAACTTCCATTAACGTAATTTTAGGTGGATACAATGTGCATCCAG
This sequence comes from Echinarachnius parma, assembly GCA_037951105.1. Classification (NCBI taxonomy): domain Eukaryota; kingdom Metazoa; phylum Echinodermata; class Echinoidea; order Clypeasteroida; family Echinarachniidae; genus Echinarachnius; species Echinarachnius parma. Next base: position 175,862 of record JBAMJV010002649.1, read on the forward strand.
AAATCCCCACATTTAAATACCATTGAAGTGAACTACATGTGTACATCAATTTATCCAGATCTTTCATTAGATCATAGATTACACACTGATGTGATTTAAATGTGGGCATTTAGATTTAAAATGATCTCACTTCCTCAATATTTTCTCCATTCTATTTAAATTTCCAGGGTTAATCCTACATTTCCTTCTTTTTTTCTCCCTAGAAACTTCCCAACATGTGGGCAAATAATCATTGATCTGGATACAGTGTTGGAGCTTTTTGTACACATTCTGAGTAGAGAGGTGGGAAGACTTCCCACTTCTCTGTTCTGAGGTAGTCTAGGTTTTTGCTGATTTTATTTCGCCTTAAAGGGGACCACCAGGCAAAGAACAACACTGCTATGTACAGCAAAACCCGACATTTCTTGGCAAAAATCAAGTTTGAGATTTGTATACCATTTGAAAGGATGATTCATCAGCTTTAGTTTTATATACCTAATTTCATTAATTTGGAAATTTGACAGAGTTATGATCATGTTTATATCATAATGCATTAAGTTTAAACTGAGATATCGACGTTTCAAATATGACAACCCCTATTAAAACCACGCAAATTTGTTTTAAAATTGTAAATAACTTTGCACTGGATTCATATTTCAAGTTTTTATTTTGCATTATTATAAAGAGCAAAAGTATATCTTGCTAGATATATAAAAATGTTCATTTTGACTCTGGCACCAAATTTCAACTTTGGAAGCTCATAACTACAAAACATAATTACCGGAAAGTGTCGGGTTTTGCTAGTCATATATGTATCGGTACCGTTGTGTGATAGTAAATAGATGCCCAACATTTTGCAAAGGGTTGTGTAATTCATAAACAATACAATTAATTACCACCACTTACGGAACAAAAATGGCCTGATGGTTCCGTATGCGCCATTGAACGTCTGTAAGTGCGTCCAATTCTATTCACGCGTACGCGTGGAGACAATAGAATCATGGACGATGCGTTCGTCCTAGACAAAAGGTAGTCTTCGTCTGCAGACCCATGAACACAATGGTGATGGTTTTCCAAAATATAAATTTTCTTGAAACATATCTGATTGTGGCCACAAAAGAAGGAATACAAATTATGGAATTATGATTTCCATGCCCATTAGCGCAAATAGAACTTGGCGTTCATAAAATGTTGGTGGCCCAGAGCGAATTTTGTTTGAGGGGTATCATTTATTTGTTATTAAATTGATCCATTAACTTTATATTTGTTCCCAAAAGGGATATTTGAAATCTATCTATATACCTATTTCATTGTAAGATTCTTGAGAATGGTGTGATTTTGATAGAAAAGGAAGAATGTTTTCCTAGTGAACGCTCTCATAAAATATCCGACTTTGGATACTATTGGCGGTTGAGTATCCAAATTCTGATGCATCTTGACTACAGGTGAAAGCATCTACCTATAGATAGGTTTATTCCATACTTTGGGAGACATTTAAAAAATCAAAACCCATTTCATTCTTCTGTTACCATAAGCCAAAGACGAATCTGAAGCAATTTGATATCATTATGCGTTTTAGTGTTATTGTGAAAATAGGAGAGACAAACCTTCATGAACCCTTTTTTAAGGCGCTATTTACGTACATTAGGGGTAAAATCGTTCATGCGTTTTGTGGACTTCCAACTTAGCTAGATCGCGAGGTTGTGCACCTAGGTGGTGATCCTAGAAGGTCCTAGAAGACATTTCTGGTGCACAACCTTTTATAACATTCCATGTTTGATATCCTAAAAAAGGGTGTGTTTGCTCCCTGGGTACTTTCTCAATCTTCTTTGTCTCTGTCAAAATTTTTACCAGAAGTCATAAACATTTCTTTCTTCTTCATCTTCTTTATCGTCTTCCTCCTACTGTACATACTCATCTCTCATCTTACATGTATTCTTCAAAAGATATTCCTCATATCATTTCATCATCTTAAATTCTCCATCTCTCGTTTCTCCTATATCATTTCTTTTTTCTCATCTTCCCTTCCTCCTTTACAGATTATTAGTTGTATCATCTCCATCACCATTCTCTTGCTTCCTCTTTCATTCTCCTTCATCTACATCATGTTGATCTTCACCAAACATCTTTCTTCTTTTCTCCAAGTTTTCCTCACTATACATGTACTACAGTACTCATCATCTCGCATACATCTTCTTCCCCCATTTTTCTTTTCTCATAATTATAATAATTTGTTATTCTTTTTCCCTCCCTCTTTATCTTGTTTCACGTAAATTTATAATGCATCTTATTTTATCTAAGTACTGTCATCCTAACTTCCTAAGATTCTCTTCATCTTTCTCATCTCTTTAACATCTTCATCAGACTTCATCCATTACATCACTTCATCATCTTCTTCGTCATCTCCCTCCAGAGAGATCTCCCGTAATAGATAATTAGTTGTTTTCTCGTCCGCTCCATAATCATCTCTCTCGATCTTCCGTATCCTACATGCCTACTCATACCACAAACATCCTCTTCTTTTTTTTCTCCAGTCCTCCTACTGTGCTACGCATCTCTCTCATCTCTTTATCACCCATCTCCCGTCTCCCTCCTCCCCTCCCCTGCATCCCCTGATGGATGACTAGTTGTATCTCAGCGGGGCGCTCGCTACACGTCAACAACATGTTTTGCAGACGTGGTATTCGGAAAATCCCCCAACCACAGACAGCCGATGTGATAAATCATCCTCATTATCTGGCCATCATGGATTTGGGTTTGAGGGGTTGAGAGAGAGAGAGATATTTGGGAGAAACACAGAAAACAATGTTTCAGCCTTTGGCCCCTTTCTGTCTAGTCTCTCTACATTGGACCATTGTTGTTTGTTGTCTAGCATTCATGTTACATCAACTTCAGGCCATCCGGCCATCATAATTTAGTTTGAGGGTTGAGATAGATAGATGAACATCTAGATAGAAAACAACAAGCCTCTGCCCCTATCTCCCACGGGCCCCACCTCCCACGGGCCCCACCTCCCACGGGCCCCACCTCCCACGGGCCCCACCTCCCACGGGACCCACCACCACCTCGTTTGTTTACATTGGACCATTGTTGTTTGTTGTCTAGCATCATGTTACATCAACTTCAGGCCATCCGGCCATCACAATTTAGTTTGAGGGTTGAGATCTATACTATAGATAGATGAACATCTAAACAACAAGCCTCTACCCCTACATGTATCTCCCACGGGCCCCACCTCCCACGGGCCCCACCTCCCACGGGCCCCACCCCCACCTCGTTTGTTTACATTGGACCATCATGTTACATCAACTTTAGTCCATCCGGCCATCACAATTTAGAGGGTTGAGATACATACAGTAGACGGAAACACAGAAAACAACAAGCCTCTGCCCCACCCCCACCTTGTTCGTTTATGTGGACTTAGTCACTGGACCATTGTTGTTTGTTGTCTGAAGGATGGGAGAAACACAAATTAAAAAAAAACAAGCATGTGCGGATGTGCCCCCCTCCCCTCCCCCTCGTCTCGTCTCTTTACATTGGGCCATTGTTGTTTGTTGTCTAGCATTGACATGTTACATCAACTTCAGCGACATTCTCGGTATACCGAAACCTGACACCCCACCCCGTCTTCTTTTCCTCTTCAATTTCTGTCTTCTTTGCCGCTTTTATTTCCAAGTTGAGAGTAAGCATAGGAATGGAATGCTTAGACAATGTGCATGGGCTGCATTTCTACAGTAGTTAGTAATTACTTTCAAAATGAATCATCAATTCCATGTATGATCTACTGCACACATGATACATATGTGGCATCTGGGTTTTAAAGGTGTACATTATGTATGTCGTATGTTGTAAGTGTATCACATTTTCTGACCTAAAATCTAACACTGAAATTAAAAGTTTTTAAAACAATACAATTTATTTTTTAAATATATTTTGAAGAAAATACAACTCACTTGTAAACATGTAAGAATGATCAGGAACGCTTTGATAACATTAATTGTACAATCAATTGAATGTACAATTGATTACTTGATCATGCAATTAATTGTACAGCTTGACAAACTTAGTAGCCCATGAAAATATTTTGTTTATTTCTTCCATTGGCACTGACTACATTGTACCTTTAAAGATGTAGACCATAGTACACATGTACGCATACATGCTTCTCCATTACACTCTGACAAACTTGTAAACAAAACACTTCAGCTGGTTCCCCGGTAAACATGTGAACTTGAAGACTGAAGTGCCTTAACTCATGACTCAATCACGCTAATCACTGTCCATTTCTTCGTATAAACTATAATACAGTACGTTTACAGTACGCAATGTGCTGACAGCTGGGACTAGGACTTCCTACGAGTACAAGAGCTCACATTTGCAACTTATTGGCTGGAATTCTCATGAACAGACCTGTTTAAACCCTAACCAGGCCGGGGGCCGTGCTACCTCATGAGTTTTTTCATTGAAGTCTTGTGCAACTTTTGAGACCAAATTAGAAGAATGTTGATGCTTCAGGGCATGAAACATGGCGCAACTTTTTATCTCCCCTGAGCATTATTAATGAGTTAATTTTCCTAAAAACCAAAACAGAAGTCAATTTTCATTGAATGAGTCAAAATAGTTCAACAAATTGGGGGAAAATAAACAGTCAGTTGAAAATTTGTTAAATGTTACCTTTAGTTTTCGGAGGTATCCCGACTTCTCAATGTCCGCTAGCGAGAGCGTACCACCAGACAAAACAGGGATGTTCTCCTTCTGAGACGACATGGTGGCCCCCTCCTCCTCTTCCTTCCTCCTCCCCCGGGAATGGTGCGACGGGAACCCTCCTCCAGAAAGGATGCTGAAGGGTTGCACTCCCAAGTTCAACTTGGCGGAAACCTCCACCTCCTCAAAAAATGATGCGGGAGGGATGCAGTCCCTAGTTGGCCTTAGATCCAAATTCCTGGGAGATTCCTCTTCCTCCCCCTCCTCCTCCCCCAGGATTGATGCGGAGTGATGCACTCCCAAATTCACTTTGGAGGAAACCTCCTCCTTCTTCTCTTCCTTCCAAAGAAATGATGCAGGATGATGGAGGAAAGCGCTCCCGCTACGGTCTCGGATGGACCCTCTCTCCTCCTGCTCCACCACCTCCTCCCCCACAACTAGTGCAGAGGATGCACTCCCCAGGAGAATTTGGATGGAATCTCCCCCCTCCTCCTCCTCCTCCACCTCCTTCTCCTCCTCTCCCTCTCACTCTTCCCTCTTGCCCGCTCCTAATGCGTAACGAAAATTGGCAAACAAGAGCGCCTTCCCTCGAGATTCGGTTACGTGAATGTGTTCCTAAGTGCGCACGAGCTCATCTTATTTTTAGCGTCCATTCTGCTGCCGATTGCTGCATGATCAAGAGCGTCAGAAGTGAACCTTGTGTTTGGATCTTGGGAATACTGGCCGCTGCATCACATTTTGACATCTTTCTCCCTGTTACATGAATCTCTGGCTCATTAGCTCGCTAGTTTGCTTGCACTCCACGATCAGACTCCTGCATTAATGACAAGAAAAACAGGAACAAAATAAAGAAAGACATGGAAAAAAACAAATTACGGTAAAATAATTGAAATAGAATACATCCATGGGGCATTTCAAATTCTGAATGCGAGACTTACAGTACTTACCTTTGGTTTATTATACATTCACAATCAATTGACCATACATGAACATTGTACCGTGCGCTAGTTTACTTTAGAGATCTTAGAAAATAACATTTTATTGAAACAAAATATAATACTTGGACAAATGATTAAATGTTAAATGCGTGCTCCAAAACTGTTTCATATTTACACTGTAAACATTCATGGACTTCACGGAGTGCCAATTTTTCTGTTAAACTAAGTAATGGATTTTTCACAAGGCATAATATCACAACAAAAATCATAGATCCGCTATCGAAATATGATAAAAAGATCATCCATTCAATTTCATATCCCTCGATGATTCAAGCATTTCGGAAGTGAAAAACAGTCAACAACCCAAAATGTCTTGTAATGTATTTAACAGCAAATTGTAGCCCTACAGGAAAGAACACAAACTTGTGTTTCAGACTGTGGGCCACAGTGTGAACACACCAGTGTGTTTCAGACTGTGGGCCAGTGTGAATACACCAGTGTGTTTCAGACTGTGGGCCACAGTGTGAACACACCAGTGTGTTTCAGACTGTGGGCCACAGTGTGAATACACCAGTGTGTTTCAGACTGTGGGCCACAGTGTGAACACACCAGTGTGTTTCAGACTGTGGGCCACAGTGTGAACACACTGGTGTGTTTCAGACTGTGGGCCACAGTGTGAACACACTGGTGTGTTTCAGACTGTGGGCCACAGTGTGAACACACTGGTGTGTTTCAGACTGTGGGCCACAGTGTGAACACGGGGGCTCTTTTTGGCATTTCGAGGGTGTATTTATTTCACTGCTGTGATCACTGTGTGAACACTCTGTGAGATACAATGTGATATAGACTGCATTCAATGTGTAAAATAGTGTGTTTTCACACTGTGATCACAGTGTGCTCAGAGTACATGTACGTTCATAGTGTGCTTAATAGTCAAGAATTAATTTTTAATTTTAGGGGACTACTTTTTCAATCTGATGGATATCACAAAATATTTCCCATTATTAAATACCCTAGATGATAATTTTAGGAGCTACCTACTGATTTTAGGGGGCTATTTTGAAAATTAGGGGGCTATTTTGAAAATTAGGGGGCTATTTTGAAAATTAGGGGGCAAAATCGCCCTCAGCCCCCGTGTAATTCCTATTCCTACCCTGCGCCTTAGTGTGAGGGGCGTCAACACTATTAAAATGCTCAAATTTAACATACTTAGTCCACACAGTGTTTGTCCAGTGTGAATCACAGTGTGCTCACACCAAGTTCACACTGTGGCACATTGTGTTCTTTCCAGTTAAGGAGTCTACCAAATTGTCCAGTTCAACTCAGATTTTTGCAGGGCTCCAGGCCAAAAAAATGTTGAGCCTTTTGGCCTAATCCGGCCAGTAAAATAATTTGTCATTCTGCTTTATAGGGCGCAGTGAAAAAAATACTTGGGGGCTCGGGGCGAATTCGCCCCCGAAATGCCAAAAAGAGCCCCCGTAAATTAGCATAGAGTTCAATGCAAAACAAATAGTAGTGAACATTATTTGCATGCAGGCAAGCTTGAAAAGTACATGTAGCCCCCGAAAAATAAATATATTACATTTCCCTGATAGGGCGTAACCTTTTGCCCAGTGCTCTGGCAGGGCTAGCCTGCAGAGCAAGACGTGCAACATTGCCCTACTGTTACTGTACACAATTTGAATTTCCATGGAGGTGATAAATGAACCTAACTATCGATTTAGGGTTTGGTTCTAGATTAGGTAACTTCTAAGGGTTAGAGTTAGGTTCAGGGTTAGCCTAATTGTCAAAAAGTTGGGGGAAAAGGGTTGGTTCAGAAAAAGCAAAACCACCAAATAATAAGTTCCTCCCAATTTTTGATTTTTTTTTTTTTTTGGGGGGGGCCAAAAATTGTATTTTACTGGTACCCAAATTACATTCCATGCCATTCTACCATTCAAAATCTCACTCCTTTTTTAATAAAAACTTGCATGATGAGGGTTGACATGAAAGAAAACAATAAATCATTTTGTCATTGTCAGTTTGGAAATATAACCTAGGAGTCCGATTTGGCCACCAACATTTGATTATTATGATACTGAATTTTCACTGGCCCAAAATCAATTAAAGGACTTCTAAATTAGAGGATTTAGAACGCTGTTCCTATGTATTATTACCTGTAAATCACGAATCCAGCATTTAATTTTAATAATTTTATCTCACTATGGTCAAAAAATGAAAAATAAAGACATTTTGAGACCTCTTCTTGAAACGTGCGAGCTGATTGGCTGATTGAGCTGTGACGTGTGAGAAGTAAGTTGCACCGACGTTTGTACACAGAATGACTGGTTTGACTCCTCATTTCAACAGCCAATTTCATAAAGGAAGACAATGTATAGATACCTTATTCGGAATAAGTATTCTTATCAATACATTTTCTACATACTCAATGAAATGATTTGACACAAAATGTCCAGATTTCGTGAGTTTGGTAACTTTTTCAGAACGAAGTTCTGATCTTATCTGGGATTGCATTGCGTGCTTTGTCAATGCAAACGACGCGTCTGATACATAGCTACCAGCACGTAGCATATCCGTGCATTGTGCATGACTGCGGCATTGTATGACTTATCGCACGCATTTCCTAGAATAACGCGCCCTCGCGGTTTCCTTGTGTGGAGAGAGGAGTAGAGAGAGGGAGAGGAGGTAAAAGAAACGTGATTCGATCGTGGGAATAACAATCTACCCATTATAATTGTAATTCTTATTTGATATAGCGTGTATAATTATATTTTAAATCAAGGAGGTATAAGAAGCCTCCTTGGTATAATCATGGACCCTATCCTAGATAGTAGGGTCCATGGTATAATCGATGTCTAATACTTTGCACAGTATAACCACATCAAACCCGCTAAAGACGCTAAACTCAACGATAATAAGTATGTAAACCAACTGGGAACGATCGTCAACTTACTTTTCACATGTCACAGGTCACATGACTACGAGGTCGTTGCAGCGTACTTTTTTGAGAGGCGGGGCTTGGGACTGTGTAAACCAGTGAAATTACATTTTTCAAATAAGGATAAAATGTTACAGAAACCATTTAAAAATGTTTGATGCATATCAATTTGCTACTAATGATCCATTTCTTCGAAATACGGCCTGAAATTGTCTAATTTAGTCAACCTTTAAGTACATGTTCTTGCTCCAGGCCATCAGGCAAGTGTCAATTGTGTAATGAATGTAATGACCTAATTAAAAGGATGATCTTTGAACAAGCAGTTAATTGATACTTTAAGAGGACTACTAATAGCTCGTATTGTATGTAATTAAAACTACCGTATTTGTCGGTGTATTACCCGCACTTTTTTTTAAAAAAAAAAATAAAAAAAAGGGGTGCGGTTAATACACGACCGTATTAACCACCATTTTTTTTTTTTTTTTTTTTTTAGGGGTGCGGTTAATACACCGGAGCGGTTAATACACCGACAAATACGGTAATTTAAATGCAAATGGGTGTTTTTATACCTCCTTAGATCTCAGAGAGCTCTTGTTTGTGCATGACCATTTTTTTTTTAAGTGTTATTTTTGTTGTTGTTGTAGAGCTAGATACAAAATTAATGTTTTGAATAAATTTGTAGTATTTCTAAAATATAATTCCAGGGCCAGCCTTTTATAAGGAATTCATTTCTTTCTGGCCGCTACCCACCCAAAGTTTGTACCCTTTTTATACTGTAGACGTATTACGTAATTCTACTTACTGTAAACCAGGGTGACTTTGGCCGCCGGGGTGACTTTTGCCACTTTTTTAGATTGATGTACATGTATTTTCATCAAGCCTCACTTTTTAGAACAAATTTCTTATTGATTCAAATATATTCTTATAACGTTTAGAATCAGAAATTAGTTCTAAAGAGTGACACTTGATGATAAAACATCCTTCTCAAAAAGTGGCCAAAGTCACCCCGGCGGCCAAAGTCACCCCAGTTTACAGTATGTGTTTTGTCATTATTTGTGTTTCAATTGTATTTGTGCATATTTACGAGTGAAATAAACTGGAAATTAAATTAAATTAAATTAAATTATGCAGTTCGTATTGAAGTATAATGAGTGTATTTACCTGTAGGGGAACTAAATAAAATCAGGAAAAAAGGAACTTGCAGAAAGAAAGAGCAAAGAGCGTCATTGCAGCCTATAAATGTGAAGCGATGGAAAATGGCATTAGTTCTATGAACAAACAAAGTTTTTTTTTTTTAATAATGAGTTAAAAAACAACAGAGTTGACAGAAATGACTCTAGGTGAAGAAAAAAAGAGTTTAAAAAATCAGTTTGAAAAAAACAAAGAGTTCAAAAAAATATGATAAAAAAGTAAAGAGCTGACAAAATTTACAGAGAATCAAGATGGGGCAAAGCCAAGAGTAGTCAACCCAAGGGTAAAAATTTCAAATTTAAAATAGTTTCCGGAACTGTGTTCGACTAAGCATTCAGTCTCTCGGATTTGATGTAATACACTTTTAATGAAAGCACCCTCACAGTGCGACGGGACAGAATTTTGAAAAATTTGATTTATAAAAACACTAAAAAAAATTAATTCCCAAAATATGTTCCCCAAAAAAGGGTGTTTTGGGATATTTCATGCATCTACATTCGTACCACACAATTTTCGCATAATACTGCCCTCTTTAGTTCGGTAAAAAAATTGCCTTAATGTACATGTACACAACCTCCTCATGACAGAGTACTAGGATACATGTAAGTACGAGACAAAGTACAGAACAAGAATAAACAAAATATCTATAATATGACGTGTGTACTGTACACTTGTATTTTTAAAGAGAGAGTGGGCATAAGAGGGAGAAATAAAGAGGGAGGGGGAGAAGGTATGTAATTTGTTAACTTAAGCAGGGCTCGACACTCGCACTGGCCTGCTGGCCCGGGGCCAGTGAAATTGCACCTCGGGCCAGCAAAAATGTATAAAAGTCATATTTAGGTGGCCCGATCGGGCAAGCAGATTTTCAACCCGACATTGACCAAATTTTTAAAATCTTGTTTTCTTCCGTGTTATGCTTCATCTAGAATCACAGCTTTGAGTAGTAAATAGTGATATTTTGAATAGTAAAAAGTTTGCTCATGAAATAATATTTGGGCCAGTAAATTTTTCTATCGGGCCACCAGAAAAGGGGAAAAAATTATTTCACTTGCCCGACCGGTCCACTGACAAAAAAGGTAAGTCTGGAGCCCTGACTTAAGTACTGTAAAAAGAGAGAGTGGGACCAAGAGAGAGATGAGAAGAGATAAGATGAGAAGAGAGGGGGAGAGACCGAATGCTATTAGCAGGGAGCTTTGCTGGCTCAGCTCCTGGAATAAAGAGAGAGTGGGACCAAGAGAGAGATGAGAAGAGATAAGATGAGAAGAGAGGGGGAGAGACCAGATGCTATTAGCAGGGAGCTTTGCTGGCTCAGCTCCTAGAATAAAGAGAGAGTGGGACCAAGAGAGAGATGAGAAGAGATAAGATGAGAAGAGAGGGGGAGAGACCGGATGCTATTAGCAGGGAGCTTTGCTGGCTCAGCTCCTGGAATAAAGAGAGAGTGGGACCAAGAGAGAGATGAGAAGAGATAAGATGAGAAGAGAGGGGGAGAGACCGGATGCTATTAGCAGGGAGCTTTGCTGGCTCAGCTCCTGGAATAAAGAGAGAGTGGGACCAAGAGAGAGATGAGAAGAGATAAGATGAGAAGAGAGGGGGAGAGACCGGATGCTATTAGCAGGGAGCTTTGCTAGCTCAGCTCCTGGAATAAAGAGAGAGTGGGAACAAGAGAGATATGAGAAGAGATAAGATGAGAAGAGAGGGGGAGAGACCAGATGCTATTAGCAGGGAGCTTTGCTGGCTCAGCTCCTAGAATAAAGAGAGAGTGGGAACAAGAGAGAGATGAGAAGAGATAAGATGAGAAGAGAGGGGGAGAGACCGGATGCTATTAGCAGGGAGCTTTGCTGGCTCAGCTCCTAGAATAAAGAGAGAGTGGGAACAAGAGAGAGATGAGAAGAGATAAGATGAGAAGAGAGGGGGAGAGACCGGATGCTATTAGCAGGGAGCTTTGCTGGCTCAGCTCCTGGAATAAACCACTCGTAAACAACTCATCATTCCTATAATTTAAATGTGTACATAATACACTGTAAGTACACGGTAGTACTTACATGTAGGAGGCACAAATAAATGCATTAATAGCTGGGGGGGGGGTTTCATTGATTAGTATACTGTGCATACTGTAGTGATTGCTAAAACAGAGAGTATGACAAAATGTATGCATTCAATTGGAGAAAATCTTTTTTTTTCTCGTTTTTTCTTCTTTTTTTTCTCAAAGAAGTCAATTCAATTTTAATTCTTCAAAGTTCTAAATCAAACCAATGTTAATGTTTATTACATGATAAGTAATTATGTTTGTAGAAAGGACTTTCCTTAATATAATAGTTTCATTAGTTTTATAAAGGAAAATTAAGTAGAGCTACATAGTATACAAATATACAATGACACTCGAGGATCTAGCTAAAACTATTCGCATCGAAGGAACATCAAATAGTACTGTTCTCCCGAGGGCCATCGGCCCGAGGGAGAATGGTACTATTGTTGTTCCTGAGTGCGAATAGTTTAAGCTTGTTCCGAGAATGAGTCATTGTATATTCCACCTGTATCGTTCAAATCAAATTTAAGTATAATAGATAAACAAACCATTGATAGTATTAATATAAAGGAAAACAAACCATTGATCATGGCACCATCACTTACTGTGTTCTGTTTGTGACACTGGCCCCCTTTGCGTAATATTCCTAGCGCAGAGCGCGTATTGCGCTACCTTTCCATTCAGGAGTACGCGCATTAACAACTATTGCGCGCCCAAATGCAAAACATGCGCAGCAATGTGAATAATTAACCTGCTTAACATAAACATGTATAATTGAATGGGGAAATACATACACACGGTGTGCCAGTGCATGCAGTAACCGCTGCAATTTAATTGTCGAATGACGAATTACTGTCACGGCCACTGAAGATCAACGATGCAAATTGTGGCCCATTTTCGGAAGTTTTACATTCGAATACCGCCATGTTATACATGAAATGCATCTCTAGAATATTCTTTGAAACTTATTGATATTCACGGGTAAAAATATTCTGTATTTTTTGTTTAATTACTCTTAAGAAAAGCTGGTCGAGCATCTATCGCAAGCTAAAACAAGACATCCGCTCGCTGAGAGGTTGTTATAACACGCATCTCTACACCTGAGCGGGCAAAAAATCTATGATCTTGCTTTGTTTGTTTTGTTTTTATTTATTTTGTTTGGGGGGAGGGGGGGCCAAAAAAAAGCATAGTACCTTTTTTCCCGGGGAAAAGTTGAACTATGCGTGACGTCAGCAATACAAAGGGTACTATTCACCGGGAAACGTCTTTTCTAGTCAAAACTATTCTTTTTCTTGTTGTGTACACTCCTAATGCAACAATCCTACGAGAAGGGATATAATACTTGCTATGCCCTGCATACAGTTCATGTCATGTCAAACAATCTCAAAACAATCTTGTTAATGGATTGCCTGGCAGCATAGTCTCATCATGCATGCTACACGAATGTGAATATGTGGGCGTGTAATGAATGCTTTCAAGTTGCAATAATGACATTTGTAAACTGACTGTATTTTATACATTGTATGTACGAGTACATACTAGTATACATAGTATGTAAGGTCAATATTGGTAAGGTGTACACGTACGTATGTACATGTATTACTTACGGAGTATGCGTTCTATGAATCTGTACACCATCATACATGTAATATGAAAGTATACTTTAAATCAGTGCTGTGAGTTCAAGCAAAATATCGTCATCGGGCCCCGTTTCATCAAACTTGAGCAATTGTTGTCAGTGTCTAATCATTGCAACTACCACGGCAACAGCTGCAATGCTCCATGCTGATTGGCTGTTGATCTAATATAGTTAGTTAATTGGACACTTGAAAACAACAAATTTTGCAAAAGAATTATGAAACAGGGCCCAGGCAATACATGTAGGAGCTTCTGCATCAGCCACTAATCGGCTGTTCAAACTGGAAATCATTGGCACTTATGAAATTTTCAAACAAGTGCAGACATAATTTATAAACCCATTCAGGGGGTTGTTGCATAACTTAGCTCTGAGAGATGAGATGTGACTTACATGTACATAGAGCAGGGCTCCGCACTTACCTTTTTTGTCAGTGGCCCGGTCGGGCCAGTGAAATAATTTCTTTCCCATTTTTTGTTTCCCCGAAAATTGTATTTCATGAGTAACTAGATGGATCTTCGATTGCGCGCAATCGAAAATTATGCCTCCGCTATCACGCAAATTTAATATCAAGCCCAAATTAACATGCACTGATTTAATTTGTAAAAATATTTTTCATATATTTTAAGTCCTGTGACCTTGACCATATGACCCCAATCTTTGATGGCTCCCTAAAAAACATTCAGGTACCAACTTTGATTGAAATCTGACATTTAGTTCTTGAGATTTTGGCATTACAAGCTTTTTTGCATGTATAATGAGTCCCGTGACCTTGACCTCAACCTCATGACCCCAACATTTTATGGCTACGTTGACTCTTTATGATACATTCAGGTACCTAGTTTGATTGAAATCTGACATTCAGTTCTTGAAATTTTGCAATTACAAGCCATTTTCGCATATATATGGAGTCCTGTGACCTTGACCTTTGACCTCATGAACCCCAAATCTAATCAGATCATTGCTACCCCGATATGTACACTCATACCAAGTTTGAAATTGATCCGTTAACCGGTTCTTGAGATATCGCAAGAACGAGGCATTTTTACACATGGGCAATTCCGTATGAGAGAAGGCAAAAACACCACATCTCAAAGTTGAGCAATCTTCCCTAAATCAAACTGTTATCAATAGAGGAAAACTTGAATTTTAGGAAACTGAAAACCGATTGTATATAGCTCTATTGGTTTTTCAAATATTTCTGCTTGAATCGAACAGAAATTTATGACCTTTTATTCATAAATCAGCTTCATTTTATGAAAATAAAGTGAATCTTTTAATTCAATGACTGTTTCTGCTCATTTTCTCATATTTTCCATACAATGTTGTAACAGTCACAAATTGTAAAGCATGAGCAGTAACTTCATTGCATATTTTTTTGAGAATTTTAAAAAATCTATGCACATTTGATCGTAATTCCGTTACGATAAACCGTTTTAAGTTTTTCTCAATATCTTATTACCTGTTCTTTGGTCATGTCATTGTGAATTCTCTTCCTTCACCATAGTCCTAAGAACTTCCAACATAATTTTCTAAAATAATGTCACTACTTTTTCCAAAAATGGCGTAACAGTATTAGTAATTCCGTTACGTAACGGAATTACATGCACATGGTTTGTAAGGTATTGAATGATATTGCTGAAAATAATTTTGTTTCTTGTTCTGAATGTAGAAATACCCTTTAAATAGCATGAACTGTAGCCATGTAGACAATAAGTCATTAGACATGTATTGTACAATGTTACTTTATGTGACTCATTACCTCACATGCTTCATATTGCAGCAATGGTGATTTAACTAAATTGATACACGATAGATAATTTCTCTCTCCTTGAACATAATAGAGATGATAATGTTCTATCATTAAATTAGTTTCTAGCAAGACCCACTTGACTGAAATTATGAAGATGCAGCAGATTCATGTTTGTACTTTAGAAAGGGAAAAACGAAAACAATAAAAATTGTTTTAAAATATCGAGTAATTAGTATGACACTGGTTCTACATTTATTTTCTCACATTAATTTACAATGATGTATTTTAAGATATAAATCATACCTTCAACTTTCAAGGAGATTTGATATTAATAATTTTGTATGTAGATTTGATTATCATTGATCAGTTAAGGGCTCATAACTCACCATTAATTATGTAAATTTGTATTAAACTGAAGCATATAAAATCAAACATAAATACAGAATAGGCTTCAAGATATTCAAAACTATATACTACAGGCTAAGATATGTTTGATTCATTATCATAAAGTCAGAATTCATTGAGTGTTCAGTGTGCTTCTGTATGCAGATCAAAGATGTACAGAGTACAAAAACAAAAAGTACAACAACTGTACAAAGTATTTGCATTTTCAAATGGGAATTCCTAAAGGTGTCTTTCATTTTTTGCAATTCGATATTTATATTTTATATGCCAACTTTTTGTATTTGGATCATACATGTTTATATCCGATATATCATGTATTTCATGGAATGAATGAAAACGCATTCCAAATTAATTTGAGAGTAAATTAAGATGACTTTAAGGATGAATTTTTAAAAGAATAATTTCAGAATATAACAAGAGTTTATATAACTAATCTCGATTTTTTTGTAATTCTGTTACGCACACACATAAATTCAGGATTTGTTCTGGTCCTTATGTAAGAGTTTAACAATTATTGTTTAACAATGCATACAATTTACAATGCATACAAATTCTTTACTATAGACTATAAGCAGAAAAATGTAACCAAGAAATTGCATTTTCATGGGTGGATTCATGGGTGGATTTCACAGGCGTAATTCCGTTACAGTGACATTCATTTGTCTTAAGGTAATTTCAGAGTTTAAAATAGATAATTTCTGGAAAAAGGATGTACCAAATTCAAGTTTGTAACTTACATGATAAGTTTTTATTACCAATGAAGAATTTTTTGTGGTAGCTTTTGCAGAAAATCATTACAAAGTTAGTGTTGAATAAAAGACCACTTTCCGTTATAATTGTATTTTGGTCTCCTGACGCTACAGTGTTATAGATTTGTACCTCTGGTACCCCTGCCAGTTATTAAAGTTGTAAAAACTGTGGAAGTGAAAGGAATTTTAAATATGATTAAGAAAACAGAGCTAAAAATCACTTATTTGTCATTATGTAACAGTGGAATTGCCCATTCACAATGCATTTCCATTCACACAGATATCCAATATTCAGGAAGTTTACGAGGCTTTGTAGCATTGAAAGTTGAATGATTTGACCTGTTTGTGATTTTAAATTGTTTAAATGTTTCTTGATATTGATGATTTGCAGTTCTTTAGCATGTCACATAATGTAGGTACTTTTTTTTTTTTTTACTTTGGGTTTTTTCACAATTTCACCATTTTTCTTGAAGTAAAGGAAAAATTATAAAATGTTGCTATTTTTTTCTTCAAATATGGTTATTATTGTCACATTATTGATTTTTGAAAAGTATTGAAGCTAAAATGTGAATTCTTTGTTGTTCATGTACCGATTTGTGGAAAAGTTGATTTCACTGCTCAAGTTGTGTAATTCCGTTACACACACTAGTGGACATAGTTCCTAGGATTTTCTTTCATTAAATTGGTGCAATCCTTTTTAATTTCTTGCCTACTAATATGAAGCTGAAAATAAACCAAAATAAAGCTGGATTTTAGCAATATTTTTTTCAAATTTCACTCTTATTTGTATTTTGGCCATATTTTCATTTATTTTACACATAACAAGTTCAAAAATTGCTTTACAGATATGTCAAATTATGGTTTATATTCAAGTGCTAGATAGCCTTGATGTTTGCATTAGCATGTAAGAAAAGTTGAGTGCAAAATAATTGAGTTTTCCTTGTAACTTTCAGAGATGTAATTCCGTTACAAATTTGTGTAATTCCGTTACAGTGGTCTTTTTTCAAAAAAGTGAATTTGTGAACTTATCATTGTGTTGTTTATGCACGTACTTGTTCCAAAATGAAGTTGACATTATCAAGATAGAAAAAATACATAAAATCAGTTTCAAAGTGTCTTATATTTCAGAGAAACTCAACGCAAACTTGTAGCAAAAAAAAAACTCCATTCTCCGGTAATTCCGTTACGGTCACACATATTGGTCTAGTGTGCAACAACACATGGAAGATATAAAACCATTTCCCTATCATGTTGTAGCCTGGTTACCCGTGCAACTTATATAAGAATCAAAATTTACCTAAGTCATGAGAATATTGCGCAGGGAATGAAATAATGAGCAAAAAACGTCTCTGAATGTAATTCCGTTATGGTGGAATTGCCCACATATATTGAGTCCTGTGACCTTGACCTTTGAACTCATGAACCCCAAAATCTAATCGGATCATTGCCACTTCAAATTTTACACTCAAACCAAGTTTGAAATTGATCCGTCAACCGGTTCTTGAGATATCGCGAGAATGAGGCATTTTTGCATATATATTGAGTCCTGTGACCTTGACCTTTGACCGCATGACCCCTAAAATCTAATCAGATCATTGTCACCCCAATATTTACACTCATACCAAGTTTGAAATTGATCCGTCAACCGGTTCTTGAGATATCGCGAGAACGAGGCATTTTTGCATATATATTGAGTCCTGTGACCTTGACCTTTGACCTCATGACCCCTAAAATCTAATCAGATCATTGTCACCCCAATATGTACACTCACACCAAGTTTGAAATCGATCCGTCCACCGGTTCTTGAGATATCGCGAGAACGAAAACGGGACGTACGGATGGACGTACGGACGGACGTACGGACGGACGGACGGACGGACGGACAACCCGAAAACATAATGCCTCCGGCCACTTCGTTGGCGGAGGCATAAAAACTACCTAAATTCAAAATATCACTCTTTCCTGATCAAAACTGTGATTATAGATGAAGCATGACATGAAAGAAAACAAGATTTTTCTAATTTTGTCAATGTCGGGTTGAAAATCTGGCAATCTCTTTGAAGTTTGAAGACGTGCCCACGACTAAAAGAACAGATGCGCTAATATAGAACATGGGTTCTTTTACAAAAGTTTTAGTCATGCATACCAAGTCGTGGGCACATCTTAAAAGAGAATGCCGAAATTCTGCTTGCCCGATCAGGCCACAAAAATTTGACTTAAATTATACTTTTTTTCTGGCCCGAACTGCTATTTCACTGGCCCCAGGCCAGCGGGCCAGTGCAAGTGTTGAGCCCTGCATGGAGGATTTATTTGAAAGCCTTCAACAAAGCGTGATCGTAAAATCAACAAAATGGCCAAGTTTGACCCCTTATCTTATGGTATCCCAGCATTTACAAAGGCAGTGTTGCCACATCTACAATGTCATCGTCTAGCACGTACGTACATGCATGACCAAGATTTACATGCTTTTTGTTCCAGTCACACATACAGACTACAGTAACTCGTATTAAAGTCGTAGAGCCTTGCTGTAAAGCGACAAAAAATAGTCAACCCAATTAACGAATTAATTAGACCGAGAAATCAGTCGTCATATTCCACTAGCTGGACGGTCGGATAATCGCTCCAATATATACAAACTTACAAAGACCGAAGTCGAGACAAAGATTTGTGTGTTGGTCTCAACTCTTAAATCGTCCGTGCGCGACTCAATAGTACGGCGTTCAGTCATGTGCGCTCGCTAACTAAATGGCTTCAAATTGGTTTGCGATGATTTACAACATCGAGATATCTGACTTATTTCTATATATTAAATCAATGTGATTAATTGTATGTATTGTAAGTATAAAACATAATACCATACCTGTTAAAAAGCAAATTCAATACAAATTATGAGTAAGAGTAAAAGATAAAGCTATCGCAAATTTCATGAGCGGCAAGTTCGACGTGTGGCGCGTGTCTCCCATTTTGCAGCTGAAAAGTAGCCGCTTAACTACATGGTCTATGGCAGAATCCCACCAACACGTAGACGTACACGATTACTTACACTTACTGACTTAGCCGATAACCAACTCGTAAATGGAGTAACAAGTCTGGTGCCCCGGCCATGAGCATGAATTATGATGAGAACGTATATTTCTGACTACGAGTAGTACGAGTGCGTCTCTCACCACATCTACAAAGTAAATGGTTCACTCAGGTGAACCATTTACACGTTATATATGCTAATGCGCTGGAGATAACAATACCAGCCATTCGTACACTGTTGCCGTTCAACATGTTGACCGCCGTGTTTTAGGACGCATCGGTAAGGAAAACGGACGGGAAATAATCATTTTATTTCTACATTTTGCAGTCTTCAAAACAACAAAGTCGGTAATTATTATCAAAGTTTTTTTGCATGTGCTGGTAAATTGAGGGAGAAATCAGCCGACAAAAAAAATTGTTTCCGTTGGATAGTGCAGCGGGCGGAAGAGGTTGATCTCCGCACGCTGCTATTGTAATTAGATCGACAAATCTATCGCTTTCATGGCCTTTTTGACATTATCATTGTTATTTTCACTGTCGGTAGAATGCCGACAGTGAAAATAACAATGATAATGTCAAAAAGGCCATGAAATTGAAAGCGATAGATTTGTCGATCTATATTGTAATGAACCTATGTGTGTCTCTCACCAACATTACTTTAGTCTATTGTCATAAATACAACAAGATGTAACAACACTAACTACATGTAGTAACAGCTAGCCTAAACAGCTACATGTGCAAGGCATGGTCATGAAAGGCTAAGTAATATTAGGACCACACGCATTCTAGTTTCTACATTTCCCATTCAATTGAATGCAACATCATCATATCAGCTGATCCTACAGACTACACACACATGCACACACGGTCCACGAATACCTACATTCATTCAGCATTCAGCATGCTTGCGTGGCCCTTACTAGCCTGTGGCTATGCGCTGGCTGGCATAGCATACCGCACAAACAAGTCAGCGCTACCGCCTGACTGCCCTGAAACAAATAACCGCGACCGCGACGAAATTTGCCCAAATTCATAACCTTACCCGTAATATTCCAGTATTCGATTGTAATAAATCCGAAGAATTTTAGTACAGCTGCCTTTTCATCCAGTCAATATTCCGATAACTTGCACGGCAGAGATATATCCAAGCCGAATTGGTGCCGTAATTTTGTTGTTATTCGGCCAGTCACTCAGCCATGATAGTCAGCCAAAACGTAAATAACAAATCCGATTTTCAATAGCGCCACCAAACGGGACAATAAAGTACAATGTTATCTAATCATCTGAGCTGACAGTCGATTCGCGTAATCCCTTTGTATTGTGAAATCGACATCGCTAATAACACCCATCCAAAAGCCATTCTAAACGCATCGGTAATCTTCCAACAAAATAAATCGATTTATTTGAGGGCTAACTATCACAGGAAATAAAAGGAGGGGTGAGAGCTGAGATTGCAGTACCGTTATGTGTAGTTCGGAACAACGGATCTCCAACTCAGGCTATACAAAGGGGACGGGCGGAGGGAGGGGGTATAAATAGGAGGGGGAGAGAGGGGGAGGAGGGGGAGGGAGGGGGAGGGAGGGGGAGGGGGCGTGATTAGAGGGCATGGGTGGCCTTAGTGAGAGGGATTTATTTTTTTATTAGGGGAGGGTCTATAGGCAAAAGATCTCCCCCAGAACATCATCATCTTCGTTACAATCAGCAGCAGCAACATTCGCAGCATCATCATCAAGTTCATCATCATCATCCTCACCATCACCATTATCATCATCATCATCATCATCATCATCATCATCATCATCATCATCATCATCATCATCACCATCATCACCATCATCATCACCATCACCATCACCATCATCATCATCATCATCATCATCACCATCACCATCATCATCATCATCGTCATCATCATTGATCATCATCATCCACTTGGAAGGAATGCTCCCCAGTGAGTGGAGATGGTGCACACAATGTGTGCTGCTTTGCATTGTATCCTACGACCGGGATAATAATATCATTGTAAAGCGCTTAGAGATGATTATCGATCATAAAAGCAGCTTTATAAATCGAGTATATTATTATTATTTTATCTCCATCATCATCAGCATCCTCATCATCCTCATTGTCGTCATCGTCGTCATCGTCACCATCGACATCAATATAGTCTTCTTTGTCAGTCATCACTTATCATCATCATCATCATCATCAATATCATCATCACTGTCATCTCATCCTCATCATAATCCTCATCATCATCGTAATCATCATCGTCATCATCATCGTCATCATACTCCTCATCATCATCTTCGTCATCATCATCAGTAGTCACTCATCACTTTTATCATAATATTTTTCCTCGTTCCATTTCGTGTTTTTTTTTTGGGGGGGGGGGGTGAGGAAGACTCATTATACAGAAAAGGTGGGGTACGATAAATAAACAAATAAACAAAAATAATAACATTTCCACAAAAAACTCAAATTTCAGAACATAAAATAATTTCGTTATAATGTTACATGTATTATTTAGAAGTTTACTCTAGAATCGCCTATTTCGTCTTGACTTTAGTTGAGTCTTTAAACTTGTTTGTATGATAGGCATTCTAGTGTAGTGTACAGAAGTCTCAACACGGGAATAGCGCTATATAAATAAACGGTATTATTGGGATTATGATTATTATTATTATTTGAGGAAGATTACAAACAAACTCCATTACTAGCCGGCGCAGGATCATTTAATTTTGTTTTACTACATGTATAATAATGTTTCTTTTAGCCAAGAGAGCTGAATTATTTTGATTGCCAAACTGCTTAAAGGGGACCACCAGGCAAAGAACAACACATTATTATATGTTTTGGTACCGTTTTGTGATATCAAATAGATACCAAACATTTTGCAAAGGGTTGTGTAATTCATAAACAAAGCAATTAATTTCCACCACTTACGGAACCACTGCTATTTCCTGGTTCCATACGGGCCAACCATTAGCGAGTGCGCCAATGCTATTCACGCACGCGTACGTTTGTAGACAATAGATTCCCGGGCGATTCGTTCACTCTGCACACATTACAATTCACCGCACGCATCGCAGTCTTCGCAATTCAGACGCATGAACGCATGCTTTAGAATGGTGATGTGTTTCCAATTATTTTTTTTTCTTTCTGGAAACATATTTTTGTGAACTTGTTGATGGAATGGACTACTAAAGATGTTACCTTTCTTTAATAAGAATATTATTTTTGGGTGGTGGTACCCTTTAATCTGAACTGGGAAACCAGGGAAACCACCATTACATTACAAACTAACAATCATAACTCCACCATGCTCGAAAGGTATACACAATTACAGACGACTTAGTAAAAAGCCTGTTATCATTTTTTTTTTAAAGAGCCGTTAAAACTCAAAAGGGCGCTCTCTAAAAACTAATTTTGGTTTCAACCATTTAAAATTTTAAAAATTGTGCATGTGATGTTGAATAGAGAAATCATCAACAATTATTCAAAACCCCTTTTTCGTAAATAAACGAAAAGTGTCAGCATTTTCTTTCAGCGGCTGATTAAACAAATTGAATTATTGTGGGGCCCCACAATAATTACAAAATTACAAAATTAAAAGCTATATTTATGGATATTTCAGCCGTCTCTGAACCGATTTTGATCAAATAAAGTTTATTCTGTCATTAAAATGGTATGCTCTTTCAAATTTGACACTCATTTTTTCATTACCTCACAAAAAAAAAAATTTCGTGCAGCGCCCTTTATACCGAAACTCAACTATCCCTTTAATGATGACTGACTTTTCTAATTGAAAGAACCAATTATGGACAAGTTCAAATTTGATAGTGCTCACTTCAAATTTTGCTGTCGTGTGAAAATTAACTCTGCAAAACATAAACATTGCCGACATGCAAGGTCCTGTTTTTGCCAAAGTCAGTCAGATCATAATCAATTTTTCCATTTTCAAATTAGATTGTCTCATTTTGTATATTGCTGTTCTTATGAGCAATGCCACTACAAAATCTTCCATCTCAATTTGTGTCGAGTACAGTTATACACTGCATTAATTTAATTTCTCTACTGAAAAATAAACAGTTCTACTGCCATCTACGACAAACGCATTATAATACTACATCAATTTGGACAATGATGGGGTACGTCCCAAAGCAGATGTGAGAGCGTATTGAGTTATCATTGTTATACAAAAGTTTGTAAATAAATACAATTATACTAAAATAAATGTTTGATATGTTCAGATAAATTTAAGATAATGTTACCTTCCACAACACACACAATCTTCGTTCAAATCTTGCAAATAAGTATATCTCAGGAACTGATTTATTCAGACCTGCAGATCTGCGATTTTTTGTTGTCTGATTGAGTAAAAAGGCTTGCTGACATGGATGACACAACCCTAATTCATAGCATTGAATAGCTATGACATCATACTTTGGTAGTCACATCAAAATGATCACCATCCTCATCACCATCACAAACCCACCATCACCACCACCACCACCACCACTCCACCTGGACCACCACCACCACTCCACCACCACTCCACCACCACCACCACCACTCCACCACCACTCCACCACCACCACCACCACCACCACCACCACCACCACCATCATCATCATCATCATCATCATACCATCACCATCACAACCACCACCATTAACTTCACCATCACCATCACCATAACCACCACCATCATCACTAGTATCATCATCACCATTACCATCATCGTTATCATCTTCACCACCACCACCTGTCCACCACCACCACCACCACCACCTCCACCACCACCACCACCATCATCATCACCATCATCATCATACCATCACCATCACAACCACCACCATTAACTTCACCATCACCATCACCATAACCACCACCATCATCATCACCATTATCATCACCATTACCATCGTTATCATCATCACCACCACCACCTGTCCACCACCACCACCATCTTCATCACCATCATCATCTATATATTTATTATTTGTTTATTCAGTCTTGTTTAAAATAGAGTGATCAAGCACTGTTTTCCAAGGGGCCCTGTAAACAAATCATGCATAATGCAATGAAATACATACTTGTATAACATGAATAACAAAAATAGATAATAAAGTTCAATCTTGAAGAAAAGCATATACTCTAACATATAAAACATCACCATCATCATCACCACCATCTTAATCCCCATCACCATCATCATCTATTATCATCATCACCATTACCATCATTGTCCTCTTCATCATCATTATCATCATCACCTCCACCATCTTCCGTAACACCATCAATATCATCACTATCATCATCATCGCCATCATTTTCATCACCACCATTATCTTCACCATCACACCACCACCACCTCCTTCGTTAACACCATCATTACCTTCATCACAATTACTGAAAAATTGAAGTCAAAATTAAATAAGCATATTCATAAAATCACAGTGATAGCAGGCTATCCAGAGCCAATTTTTTATTATACCACAATATACATGCACTAGAAATAATATTTGTTGATAGTATACTCATGTGACAAACATACATATTTTCATAAATAAAAGAAGTAAATTTTCCTCTTCGTAACATTTTGCAAAGATTTGATATGTTATGCATCATAGTGATTAGCCATGTATGAACATTTTATACACAATTAAATAATTTTCCTTAAGCGATGCTTTAACAAAAGACCAATGTCTTTATTACACCATAATAATTTCTTTATGATTCACATTTTTACAATTTTATGTTTCATTAAATTCATTTGATACACATTGTTGTGTGTTGTACACAGTAAGATTATTTCAAATGAGCCACTTTTGGTTTTTAGTTTTACTTATATTATAACATGTTATACAATTTAACAAAAATTTTCATGACAAACAACATAAAGAAGACATTTTATGGATGAAAATCAGTTTAACTGAACATTCCATTGTAGTAAGAACAATAATTTTATAGCACAAAGTAATTTGCAAAAAACAAACAAAGTAGCAATATGCCAGAAGCCTTCATAACTCAAACACACCGTTTTTTTATGAGTAGAAAAGTTGAAGCAGTTTTCAGAAACATATTTCGACTTTACTTGGGTATTACAAACCTAGTTTTGGTAGGAAATATTAATAATGCAAATATTGTAATATCTATCCTTGTGTTTCAGCCTAGAAAGGATTATTACAAGATTATTTGTATCCTATTACACACATTCTGTTGTACATACCCCATTCTACTGTTGCATGCTCGTGATAATGTGAGAAATGCGAAGCCAAGATTTGATCAAACAATTGTGTTCATTCATACCATCGCACTCATCTCCTATCTCTGTCTATAACTCCGTGGTTAGAAGAAAAAAGTACTCTTCACAATACAAAAATAAGTTACGTTCTTTTTAGAACCGATTACATCACAAAGCTTAAATCAGAACAGTAATTACTTTCTTTCAGAACAAATCACATTACAAACCAAAAACTTACTTTCTTTCAAGAACAAATTACATCACAAACAACTCATAATTATCAAATATTTCAGTTTGTTTTACATTTCGCATATGCCTTTGTTTAGAAGTTTAACTCATTTATCAATCGTTGGGGTATGATGTGGGAAGACAGAAAAAAAATAATGAAAAAAATATGACTGCTGAAAATTGTTAAATCTATTTTAAAATACCTTTGTAATAAATGACCTATGATGAAGTTTCTGCTAAGATGGAAAGCTACTCTTTCAAAAATATAAAAGAAACATAATAACTGCAACCACTTGGTAAAGTGGTAAAGGGATAAAGAAATACAGATTTAAGCTGGATTCTAAACAATTTGTATACTCTTATATTATATTTATTATCAGAAATGTAAGATTCTTGACTAAATTAAAATCAGTAAAATTACTATTTTTAACCATGTTTTTTTTTTTTTTAAAGCAAAATTATCTTTGTGTTATGTTCCTAGTGTATATAATAATTGGATAACATTATGAATAATCAAATGATATCTAGACAAGGCATTTTTTCAGTGTTTTAATTTGTTGACAACATCTATGCCAGAATCTTTACAAAATACGATGGTAACATCCATGGTTCAGCAAAAGTATCTTACAGGTTATAAACCTACACCTATATATAAGTGTATAGAGGATAGATAATTCTATAGCATTCAAGCTTCAAATCGGTAGTCACAGACATATCATATAAATAGGTAAATAAATAAAATATTTTATGTAAAGTAACAAGCGAGAAAAAAAATACTGTAGCACATCGCGAACTAGAAATACGCTCAAGGTTTTTGTTTGGTTTACATATCAAGCGGTATTATATAACCCTGACCAAAATGAGAAAAACAAATTGCAAAGAAATATGTATGAAAATACTATACAATTTGCCTCCACCGATTGTGCACCAGAATTTGAAAAGAAAATATCTAACAAAGCCTAGCAAAATTGTGTTGAATAGGCAATCATGTACATGTAATTTGCCTCCAGTTACAAATACTTTAGACTAGTATGACATTCATGTACGTTGTGTAGCCGAGTTGCTACATCATGCATCAAATATACATTTCATGCATATACGGTACATACTAAATATATTCTGTCTACCCATAATAATATGATCGTTCCATCTTAATAGTCGTTCCGTCTAATGACACTCGTGGCTAATAACCATTGTGTCTATTATCATTGTGTCCGTTATATTTTTTGTCTACAACCACTTTGCCTAACACATTTTGTCTACACTGTCTAACGCACACTTTTCCCCTTCACCCTTATCCCAACAATACATCATATTAATTGCCAGTCAGATAATTGCTTTCAGACTGAAGCATTTCTTCAAACATTTGAGTACAGACAAACTGGGAGCAGACAAAATGGCAAATAGATCAACCGAGGTATACAGTAGACAAACCGGCTGCGGAGCAAATGGTAAAAAACATCAAGGTTCAAGCAAAATGGTTATTTCAACCTTTGTGAAATCAAGCATGTTTCACATTCACGGTGATATATCAGGGTTAACATACATTATAAGCATCCCATACATTCGAGGCATTTTGTGAGAACAAAATATTAATGTAAACAGAAATTAAATTCCATAGAAAAAAAATATAGCACTCACTATTCAGCACGTCTGCATTGGATGCATTTGTGCAAACGTTGTACAAAAACCACACATTTCCTTTAACATCATAATTCTAAACAAATAATTAGCTCTTTTTAAATGGTTCTGGTACATTTTGTTCTCAATACTGCACATGTTTGTATGCACAAGGTAGTTTGCCCAGAAGTAAAATGTATGAAATATACAAAACTGACTTGATGAAAATAAATAGCATTGTGTTTGGGCGCAAGCTTGTCACCAAGAAACTAAACCTGACATTTAACGCAGTACATCAATATTCAACTTTAATTATCAAGCTGGTTTATATGCCATAGATATACTGCATCAGTATGTACACACATAACTATAATTTATTGAGTCTAATCTTAAGCAAAATCAGAATTTTAACATATTACGTAACCCGTCACCACAAAACCCTGATAAAGTCCAAATTGACTGGTTTTGGTCTTTCTGATTTCTCCAAAACATATCCACTCTCGGGTGGTATACAACCTGTTGTACATTGTACTTTCAAGTTGATGATAACAACCTTACACAAAAAGATTCAGAAATTAATTGATCACATAGACAGAGCATTGACAAAGTCTTCTATTTTCTCATTTTTCTTAGCTTTGCATTTGGTAACTTTAGAAGGGTTTCATGGCAACAAATAACTTATTTAATAGGCAACTTTTCTGTTTTTTGGCAATAGTGAAAAGACTCTGAAAACAAATATACATATGAAGTTGCATTTACAATGCATGTTTTAGTTAACAAAAATAATATTAAGTATTATTCATGAGTGCAATATTACTTTGCCTAGAGTTAAGAGTGTATTCCTTTATAGCTAATCTGGTGTAAAAATATTATGTACATACATGAAGTTTTAAAACAAAGTAACATTGATCACTATGGCAAGGCTATTGCTTTGTCTATGCATTTACTTGTTTAGCATTCAATACTTTCACCTCTCTATTACATGTCACATACGACAGGGATGTAAGTAGCACAACAAAAGAAAACTGGAAAATTATCATGAGCGAGCAAGCTGTGTGCTAAAATACTGCTCATAGAGAGAAAGTGTGAACATTTTATTTCAAATGATACAGATTCTAAGTTTAAAAAACACCATCTATCAGCTGTTCTTATGGTCAAGTTCTCAAATCGATATGATAAAATCATGGTTTCCAGTTCAAACAAAATCTGGAATTCCAGATCAAACCGGAACACTTACATCCCTGATATGACATCTGAAACAGAACGGTAGAGATGTTTTATAGAGTAATGTATCTCTACACAAATGCCTACCGGTAGTTAAGATCAACTGTTACTTTGTACACATTATTATACAAACCATCCATTAACTATTGAGTATTGATGTAGTGGATGTAAGCACTTTGCAAACCATCAAGCATAATTAACGATTATCAAACGTCAATGAACTACCACAAAGTATTATGAAACTGAAACAAAAGCAAACTGGCAGTCAGTGTTACTTCTTTGTATTTAGAAGTTTGAAGATTTAGATGATGGCATCATGCAGCGAAAAAAATACACGGGGGCGGCGGGCGAATTCGCCCCCGAAATGCCCAAATTCGCCCCCGAAAAAAAAAAAAAAAAAAAAAAAAAAAATATATATATATATTTTTTTTGGGGGGGGATTTTCTGGATTTTTTGTTGGATTTTCTGTTTGGATTGTGATCAAATGCTTATAAAATGATCACTTACATCATTATAGCTTATTAGTAGCCCCTGAAATTAGAAAAAGAGCCCGGAAATTTGTAGCCCCCGAAAGCTGGAAAAGTAGCCCCCGAAATAAAAATATTAATTTTTCCGCTGGCATCATGAGAATAACGAATAAACAACAAGAGCAATACAAATCAAGGAATCATTGATATTAAACTTTGGTATCATTGTAAAACTGAGAGGGAACAGACACACCACAAAATCAATTCTTTGATGATACTTTTGGAGAGAAAAATAATTGAAGAAACACTCCAAAAAAATACAATTACAATTATTTTGTTTTGTTTGGTATAGCACACATTTTCCATAGCCAGCATATTCTAGGTTAAATTATTGACATTTTTAATTGCTTTTTTTTTTCATCAAAGAATTATTTAGTGAAGCTAGTCCCCTTTATACTCAAAACAATGCAATTGAATTGCCTACAAATTGAATTGCACAATAGTACAAAAATACTGTCAGTTAGACTGAACCAATTATTTGTTTCTCTCAAGAATCACTTCAGGCATAAGTACATTAACCATACTAAATTTGAATAGCATTATAATAATTTTAGTTTGTGTCCGTGTCCAAGTTCGTACAATTGTTGTCATTTTGAAGTTTTTATACTACTAGAAATTCCACGAGGTGGGAAAACATTTTATTTAATGAAGTAGATACGAAGGGTTTTATGTGCAAAACCAAAATTATTTTGTTTACCAATTCAAAATAATTGCCATTAAACCTGCTTAAAAACGATGAAAATAATAAGTAAATGTGTGATATCTCTACAAATATACCTTGAGATGCAATGAGCAAGGTATGATCATTTAAAAGACAATCATTTGTGTTCATTTGGGGAGCATACTAGCCGCGGGCAACCATATTAGTGCACCAAGCTAATTTTCACCAGACCAGGTACCCATTTATACACCTGGCTAGAGAGCAGCAATGTGGATTAAATGCCCTGCTGAAGGATAGCAGAGTGGGCTGGGTTCGAACTCGGGATCTCACGATCGGAAAGCATGCGCTCTACCATCTTGCCACACCACTTCCCCGTTATGAGTTATGAATATTGCCCCAGAAGGTTTTAGGTTCGAGTCCAGTGGAAGTCCAAATTCTCTTTGCTCACTTTTTGAATTACATTCAGATCGTAGATATACTCATACTGGAAAAAAAAAAATGAACATTGTGAAAAAAACCTGTACAACTATATCTTATTTATTTTACATACTTATTATAATAAGCAGGAAAAAAAGGCAAATAATAATTAGCCCATTACTAATCACACACACAGTATCATGCAAGTAATAAATAGCGTAGAGTAAGCAAGGAAATGTATATAATCAGACTCCGAGTTATGAATTGTTCCTTGTATAAAAGTATAAAATAAGGAATGACAAGTTAACATTACAATGCCCATCTTCTTTTTCACTTATATATCATTTATCTTCAAAACTTTTTATATGTATTTCATGATAATCATTAAGTAACATCGCGCCTGCTGAAATTTGGAGATACATACCAGTTGTATATTGTAGTATAGAATATCTAACACGTTATTACATAACTATTTACATTTACACAATAAATAAGGTGAACTTTAGTCTACAAAA
The DNA here is from genome assembly GCA_037951105.1 of Echinarachnius parma. Lineage (NCBI taxonomy): Eukaryota > Metazoa > Echinodermata > Echinoidea > Clypeasteroida > Echinarachniidae > Echinarachnius > Echinarachnius parma. The sequence goes on from JBAMJV010002649.1 coordinate 206,647, forward strand.
ATGTAATATGCACAAATGAATGGGCAACTGTCGTTGTCATTTTTTTCTCTCAACTTATAGAAGAGACTGGCAAGTCTTTAGAGAAAAGATTATCAGATAATTTTTTACTTGGCATTTTTTTGTTTTGTCCAAACATGTCCCAAAAATGTACAGGGTTATCAACCATGACAATACCCAACATGCTTGTACTGGATAAGAATAGATAACTTGAGAGGCTGTTTTGCACCATGCTAGAAACAAACCCATTTCCCTTGGAAATTCTGACATTCCTATAGACAATGCTAGAAATAAACCTTTTTTGCCTTATGGCCCAGTCAGGCAGGTACAAACAAGATTGTTCAACTTTGAGTGGCCCGAAACCTACAATGTAAATCTGGTGGCCCCAAACAAAGAAAAACATAACAAATTCTGTCACATTTGCTTGCCCGATCGGGCCAGTAGAATTTAGGATCAATAAAATAGCTTATTTTTGTGCAGACTGGGGCCAGTGCCAATGTCGAGCAATGCTTTAATATTACATGTAATCCTTTATTAAAGGGAAATTGATACTCTCTTTTAAACAGTCTCATCAAGGCACATTTTGTTCCCTTCATCTTCGTATATTTGATCAATCTTGTAAAAAGAAGAAGAAAAAAAAGTTTACGAGCTACAGTATTTTTGGGGTCACAAGGAGACTCTTCTCATATTTTCATACAATACTACGATTTACGAGCCTTGGGGAATTATGATGTTTACATAATACTCAAAATTCAATCACTACGAGTAATTGACAGAACATTGTACATTTTGTCAGGACATGGCTCCATTTCTCCACCATACCTCAACAAACTCTAGCAAGGGTAATACATGAAATTTTGTTGGCGAAACACACACACACACATACAGTATATAATGTAAATTTTTACATATTCAGTCACAAAACAGACTTGTAAAACTTATGAATCATTTAGCTACTTTGTTTCTCCATCCGTCACAAATTTGCCTAAGGTGCTCTTAAATATACATGTTTACCCATCCATCCAATTTATCACACATACTCCTTACATAGTGAATATGGGTACCCGCAAATTTGCCTTGAACTCCAAAAGTGCTAATGCTACATTCTACACACAATGGTCATTTATAGCTACCATACATCTAGCATACATGTATGGCGCGGCGTTACAAGCACACACACTGCCTACAAGAAAGTTACTGTAATATATAGCAAGCACTGAGCGCATATTAATCATGGCGCTGAGAAGTACAGAAGCAGCATATTCAGTACACTCTCGAACCGTGCGTGCCGTGAAGACGTCAGAAGCTGTAAACGTGTACAAAAGTCTGCTCAGCAATCACGTACGTGTAGATAGAGGGCACTTGCATTGCTGAAACGGCTGGGCCAGCATACACGCAAGAACTCTCTTCAAACGACGTGTTTATCTTTCAGCCTCGATCGTTTCACGACCCGGCCGTAAATTATCTTCATTCCTCCCCCGCTCCGCCCCACAAGCCTGGCCAAAGTGCACCCCTTACAAAAATCTTGTCACAAGCAAGTCATAAATCACAAACAAATATTTTAGTTGGCTACGCACAATGACAACTTGCTCTTATTTTGTTTAAACTCTTAGATAGCAGTGACGACCATGCAGCTTTGCATTACTATGTACATGCAGTCGTATAGCGCCACATAACTTCTGGCATACATGTATAATGTTAGAGTATGTATGTAAAGCTGCTGCAGGTGCAGATCCCTTGGCTGAGACCGGGGGGTGCGGACAGTAGGGGAGAGGGGGGTTTCTCGCACCCCTATGGCTACCTCCTAGGGGGTAGGTATCCCATGCCCTCCTGGCGGCTCACTCAAGGGGCACCTTGTCGGGCAGCTCGGGGGCCATGACAGGGTAGATGGGTGCTGGCGGCAAGGGTATGTTGCTGAAATCCAGCAGGGTCGGCGGATGCGAGATGTCATCCCGGGGTTCCTGTCATATAAGAACAAAAGAAGGAAAGAAGGAAGAATTGGATTATTAATAATTATGGTGATAATGATAACTGTTACAATAATACTAACAATAATACAAATAATAATAATAAATCATATTATTAATATTATTTATTGAGGAAAAAATCGGACGAAATACGGCAAAATCGGACTGGTTGGCAGGTATGAATTAATTACACATAAAGCATTTAAAACACATGTATGTTACTAAGCGCTGGACAAACACAAGAAGAATAACATAAGTAGGTACAAAATATAGTGATAATATAAAAGAGCATTGCCTAATTCCACAAGGTCAAAATATCTGTACAAATTCTCATTATCACAGATGTAGAACAATCCAGTAATAGTATGGCAGGGCTCGACTGAAGTTATTGCAGAATGTTGATCTATAAAAAACTTTGTAACGAATGGAATGTATTCCCCTGTGACCTGTTAACGTGTTGCTCGCATTTCCTTAATGATCTATTGTTCATGCACTGTATTTCCTGGCGATTTATATTTTGATGTCATATATATCCTAGTGATCTATTCGCCATGTCACATACAGTGATTTATTCGCCATGTCACATACAGTGATTTATTTGTCATGTCATAGCCCTTAATTATCTATTGTCATAAAGGGCAGTTGCACTGCACTGCTTCACCTAATGAACCCCCTAGATGCATCTATAGGACTTTAAACATTAGTTGCAAAACGTGCGGGTAATTAATCCCACGAGATAATGGCATTTCAAAATCATCGAGTCATTTTGCGTGTTGTCAATGGTTAACGTCGTTTAAAAAAATATGATTGATAGATTGATCTCTTGGTATTGATCGATCAATCGATTGATCGACAGGGTAATCTTGTTTAATCTCTTACCCTTGGAGGTGGTATGCAGCAGGTACAGCAGCCCAGCCCAGCCATACAGTGGTACATACATTGTAGCAACAAATGTGATAATTTTTTGATTGATCGATCAGTACCAAGAGATCAACCCACTGATAATAATTGATTGATCGACAGGTTAATCTCGTGTAATCTCTTACCCTTGGTGGTGGTATGCAGCAGGTACAGCAGCCCAGCCCAGCCATACAGTGGTACATAGAAACCGCGGAGACCACGAGTTCCACACAGGAGAAGAGCGCAGCCGTCGCGTCGTACAGCATGTGGGAGCTCTGCATGATGGAGAAGAATGAACAAGGAATGTTGAAATTTAAATTTGGGCAGAATTAGGGTTAAATGAATTTGATAGTCGACAAAATTCATGACATGAGCAAAGGAAAATAGGCTTTGCTCGGAATCGAACCCAAGATCTCTGGATTGCTAGACCTGGGGGGTGTTGCATTAAAGAGTTGCGATTAATCGCAAAGTTGTGATTGATCGCAAGTTAGAAAACATGCGCACTTGAGCCAATCAGAATTGCCCATTTAGGCGCATTTTCTGACTTGCGATTAAACACAACTTTGCGATTAATCCCAACTCGTTATGCAACAACCCCCATAATAAACCATTGAGCCACAAAGACTGTCATACAGATAAAAACAATATGTGCTTTATTGGGACAGAGAATAAAACATTTTTATTTGAAGTCTTAAGTTCTGCCAAATAACACAGCAAATTGTTTTGAGGTTAAAGATAAATTAAATAAAACATTTTTAAAATGCAATTGACACATTTGTATAAAATAATCAGCAGTCGGTGTAACACTGGGGCCAATTATCTAGATAATTTGTAGCGACACCGGCTAGTATGTTCGAGAAAGGACAGCCCTTGTCATCAACACATGTATCAAATTGAATACACACATGGGAATGTACAGTATGTATTAGTTACTTATTGTTGTTGACTGCAATGTGACCCAATTCGCTGTCACTGATCATGTATTATGTTTATGATATCGTTTGTGAGAGGTTCGAGACCTGGATAAATGTAATTTTAAATGAGCTGAATCATGTTGCACACAATTGAGACAACACAATCGGCACATTCTAGAAAGGACACCCCTAAAATGTCACCAACACATCAAATAAAATACACACAGTATGTATGTTTATGCACCTGTATGTATATTGCTAAGTATTTAAGTCGTTAATTACTTTGTGACTAAATTCCTTGACATAGTTTACTATTCATGATTAGATTTTTAAAGTTTTTGGGGAACGATTTTACTTTAAACATATATGCCATTGTAATTATCCTTTTTATATAAAGAGACTTATTGTATTTCGTTTTGTTTGTGTAAAAACATTGTTCATGTTTTGTTTTGAATTAATACAAAAACATAACTTTAAAAATCCCTGACACTGACAGGCTGACATAGATGTAGTTTATGATATTGACCGTGAGAGCCTGGGTGAGAGGTTCGGGACCTGGAGAACCCATATTCAAAACCACTGGATTGTGTTAGGCACAACTGACTACAACACAATCAGAGTGAGATAGAAAGGGGATCCTTTAATTGTCCTGAACATTTTTATATTTATGTAAATTACTGTATACTTGTGAGTAAACTTGTTTACTACAATATGACCCTATTATCCCAAAACGCTGATGATATTATTAATGCGAGAGGTCCAGACCTGGGGAACTGTAATTCAAAACCAGTGAATCGTGTTGCGCCCGTACAATTGACAACACAATCACAAGTACGTTCTAGAAAGGAACCACTGAACTACAGTCACCCCAGATTTATGAAACGCATCAAACAGTGACACACACACACACAAATACGAATGTTGCGCTAGGGGTCGTGGGGCTTCGCACACAATTTCAAGACAAATCACAATCAGTACGTTCTAGAATAGGAACCACCGAACTACAGTCACCCCCGAATTATGAAATGCATCAAACACTGTCACACACACACACACACACACAAGAACACATGTACAATGTATACATGTGCTGTTGTTTACGTACAATGCATGCTCAGTTGTGATAGGGGTCGTAGCCTGGGGGGCTTCACACACAATTTCAAGACAAATCATGGATCAGTACGTTCTAGAAAGGAACCACGATGGACTACAGTCACCCCAAATCATGAACGCATCTAACACAGTCACAGACACACACATACATGTGCTGTTGCTTGTACATACAATGCATGCTCATTTGTGATAGGGGTCGTAGCCTGGGGGGCTTCACACACAATTTCAAGACAAATCACGGATCAGTACGTTCTAGAAAGGAACCACGATGGGACTACAGTCACCCCAAATCATGAACGCATCTAACACAGTCACACACACACACCATGTGCTGTTGCTTACATGTACATGTACATACAATGCATGCTTATTTGTGATAGGGGTCGTAGCCTGGGGGGCTTCACACACAATTTCAAGACAAAACACAATCGGGACGTTCTAGAAAAGGAACCACCGATGGAAATGCAGTCACCCCAGAAAAATGCACGCATCACACACACACACACACACACAAATATTTGTGCTGTTGTTTACATACAATGCGCATTTGTGCCTGGGGGTCGTAAGGGGGCAGATCTGGTTTCCGTGTTGACAGGAATTTGGAAAAGGGATATGGCATGGCATGGCCTGGCCTGGGGTACGTGACTGACGGGGCTCACGTGACTCACAGGCCCTTGTGTTATCATCAAAGCCATCTAGAAATATCCTGAACAGCTACAAAAATACAAGGGGGGCGGGTTGGGACAATTTAGCCTCTAAAAATGCCTAAAAGAGGATACATACATTTTTGACAATGAGTTAAATGTACCGTAAAACTCTGTGTATAAGACGCACTTTTAGGGCATGACAAGAGCTTGCTGTAAGTTGTAGCATTCAGCAAGATAAACCTTTTTCTCACACAAAAAATATTGGTTACAGATGTAAAAATTGCAAGTTTATTGAGCAGTAAAACTGGTGCTAATGAATATTCATACATTCGTGAGCAGCAGTACTAATTAAATATGCAATTTTCTAACCAGTGGTTATAAATTTTGCTCATAATTAAAAATAGTTGTTAGTAATATTTAGAAAATTGCATTATATTTAGTGAGTATTGGTGCTCATGAATATGAATATTTATGAGCACCAGAGTTACTGCTCAATAAATGTGCAATTTGTGTACTAACCACTATTTTTATGTGAGAAAATGATGTTGATGAATGCTACATTCAACATTAAGCTATTGGCATGCCCTAGACCAGTGTATAAGCATTCCAAAAGCACTTCAGGGTCTTTCAAAAAAATACAGGGTGTTTTTTTTTTTTTTGCTGTAAAAGTTGGGGGTGCGTTTTATACACGGGTGCGTCTAATACACGGAGTTTTACGGTAAGCTAAATTTCAGAGTGATATTTTCACACTGGAGTGTTTGAAAAGTAGCTCCAAAAAATGTTTAACAGTATATTTATCATTTTCCCCCCTGATCCTGGAATCATAGAACTCAGAAAAGAGTCTAGTACAAATTGATGTACTCCATGATCGAGGCCAGCTAGGTTTACCTTCCTTTCCGTTGTGCACATTTCCCCACAGCTGTTAAGAGCCTTGACGCTGACACACCCCCAAAACTGTCCAGGGTCATTTCCTTGCACATCATGGAATTGAACTCAACTGGCAAATCTACTTGCATACATTGTGTTTCTAACTTATTGTAACCGTTATGGAAGCGGGTGTGCTCATATTTTTTCAATAGGGGTCTGGATTTTCAAGTGACTCATACTGATACTTCCAGGTTGTTCTACAAGTATTTATAACTTGTCGGTTCAAAGTGACTAAACTTCTCACTTTCTCAAGGTGGCTGTTTTCTTGGCACATAATATTTATGTTGTGGTCTTGGAGGGATCTAGTAACTTTGTTGACGTGTGAACAAGTGAAACCCCTTGATAATGACACACCCCCAAATCTGTCCAGGGTTATTTCCTTCGCACATGGAATTTAACTCAACTGGCACATCTGTACATAATGTACACGTGTTTCTAACTATGAGTATGTATTATTGTAACTTTTTGGGAAGCCGTTTTCTAAATCTAACCTTTCCAAAAGGGGTCTGTAACAAGTGACTTACATTGGTGAAAAGTGTTCAGGTTGATCAAGAAAAGTATCATACTTTGTTAATATCTATTTGTTTCTAATACTTATTGTTACTTGTTTTGAAGATGTACAGTATCCAACTTTTCCAAAAGGGTTCTGTATTTCAAGTGACTCATAGTGGTACTTTCAGGTTGTTCTACAACTATTTATAACTTAATAAACTTTCAAAGTAACCCAATTTCTCACTTTCTCAAGGTGGCAATTTTCTTGGCACATACAGTGTAATATCTATGTTGTGGTCTTAAAGAGATCTAGTTACATCGTTGACATGTGAAAAAGTTAAGCACCTTGACACTGACCAGGGTTATTTCTTTCACTCATGGAATTGAACTCAACTCACTGGCATGTGTGTCCATGTACACATGTTTCTAACAAAGTCTTATTAGAAACTTTTTTTTTTTGGGGGGGGGGGGGGGGGGGAGATGTATCCAACTTTTCCAAAAGGGTTCTGTATTTCAAGTGACTCATATTGGTACTTTCAGGTTGTTCTACAAAGTTCTATTTATAACTTAATAAACTATCAAAGTAACCCAATTTCTCACTTTCTCAAGACATGTGGCAAATTTTCTTGGCACACAATATTTATGTTATAGTCTTAACGGTGCCTGGGGTTACTAGTTAATGCACAAACAAGTCAAACAAATGGATGCCAACATGTATGCATCAAGTAGCAACTTCCCCGTCGCACGCTTGTGACGTCAATTGAAAAGTTTTCTCTAACTTTTCCAAACTTTTAGAGGGAGCAAGCCCTACGTTCCTGCAATATTGCAGTTTTTCCAGGGGTTACATGTAGATTACATTGCAACGGGCTACAAGTTTAACAACTTCCCCTTTACTCGGTTGTGATGTCCATCAACACGTTTTCCCAAACTTTTCTAGAAGTAAGCCCTACGCTCTTGCAATATTGCAGTTCTATCAGGGTTTAACTTTCTAACTTGCAGGTGTGTGCATCTACATGAGATCCCAAAGCGATGGGAAATAAACATTCCCAAATAACAATGGTAACCGCTGACAACCACCTTCCCAAACATGCTTTTAAGTTGTAATCTGGGTCTTCTCTGAAATCAGTCTGGTCCATCTAAACACGTATTCCCCAATACCCATATAGCAAAAACTCAACAACATCCGGAAGTACATGCGGGATGATAGTCTAAGATATAAAATGTTATGTTGAGTTGTCAAGAAACATTTCCTTACGAATAAATAAATGTTAGTTGCACAAGGTCACAAGTTATCCCTTGACAATGGATAGTGTGTCGCGATGACAAATTGGGTTTTTCTAGAAAATTTATATTTCCCTACAGATACGTCTATCTCACTTGTCACTTCAAGGTTTGTTTGTTTTTTTACTATCCCAGGAACTTTGCAAATGTGATGTCAATGTTTATGGACTTGGCAACACGGGAGGAAATGTTGTGCGGAATCATCTTGACATTGAATCCAACTTGTTCAATGTTTCCATCAGAACAGAATATTCAAGAATACAGTATATCTTCACCAAACCCTGCAGGTTAATTTTGTAAATGCCAAGTCATTTTGGGAGGATATAAAGGCCATGTTTGCAACAAGTGGACTTTCTATTTGCTTATCCTGGCTGACAACTAAGGAGATAACATGAACCATTTTGCTGTTTTGTTCCTACCATTAGAAATAGACTTGGCTTGGAACTAGCTAGGGTTTGATGAATGGGCCCAAGCTCACTAAATGTATTTTTCACACATACACATGTATGCATGTTAGTTGTGAGTGTACACTGTATGTCACCCAAAATGTAGAAAAGTGGTCCTTATCTTTAATAACAGGCTACGCTAATTGCTAAATATGACTAGTTTTTATAGACAGGTGATCTTTGCTGCTAGTTCTTCAAAAATAAAGTGAGCACATCAATGATTAAACTTTAGATACTCACTAGTTACATACAAACATGTTGCATACGTATGTAACTATGTATAGATGCAGTAGTAATATGCTCTCATTGGTATTTTGCATGTAGGCCATGTGACTGCAATAAGCATGCCTGGAATCTTATTTGCATACAATATATTCTTAATCACGTCCTTTACTATAAACCATATAGTATCCAATCAGAACGTTGGACGGTTGACGCCAATTAGCGACGAACCGGTCAATACCGGTACTACTGTTAATAAAAGGTATAAATTGCGACCGCGCACCAAAATATTTGTCACCTGACGAAGTACAGCAGCAGCGTACGAAACGTCGCGAGTTCTTTCTTATTACACTTCGCGAGACAACTGGATACTTGTTCAACTCTTGATTTTATTCCGCGATGGACAACATTTTTTGATTTAACCATATAGTATTAGTTTCAAATCACTTAAAGGCAGTAGGCTGTTAATGGAACAGGACAACCTACTTGTCATTTTATTAAGAACTTAATTGAATTGAAGGAGAACTGTAAGTCAGACCTCAATATCCTTCACTTCAGAATCCCATATCCTATGTTGATGTACATGTACAGAACAAGTTCAGGATTTTGGTCCCTGGAAATGGGTGCTTGGCAGTCTGGAAAATTTACATTTTTAGAGGGATCTAGTAACATTGTCAAAATCCTCATAACTTACTTGGAACTCTAGTGGTTCTCTCATACCTTGTTGTATTCATATTAACAATAGAAGCATAGAACTGTTTTTTTCTTCTTCAAATTTCCCTTTAGTTAAAAAGATATTTGCGCTTGAAATGTTTGGGTTTTTAAATATCCACTGGATAGTCGTATAACCGTGTACAAAGTCAGTGCAATGAGTTGGGGAATATCACTTTGTATTTTTGCCCATAACTCTGCTAAGATATAACATCCATTTAATGTTAAATCAGACTGCTTTTCCATCTCCCTTCAGCGGTCTGATATAGACAGGTTTACTACTGTAAAATAGAAATGTGCTGGGAACTAGGAACTTTGAGGGTTACATTAATGACTGTATGCATGCAGATTTCGAGCGAACTAGCCGTTTTGCTTTTACAGTCAAACCTGTCCTTATGGCCACCTCTCTTTAGCAGCCAACCTGCCTATTTAAAGTGGCCATTAAAACTGATTCCCTGCCGATAAACTCAGTTATGGACCCTGTCTACAGAGGTCAGGTCACCTGTATAGTGGCCACTTTTCTGGTTTCCCTTAGGTGGTCACTATACACAGGTTTGACTGTAATATATTTGGAACCTGTCTACAGAGGTCACCTGTATATAGTGGCCACTTTTCTGGTTTCACTTAGGTGGTCACTATACACAGGTTTGACTAATATATTTTGGAACCTGTCTACAGAGGTCACCTGTATATAGTGGCCACTTTTCTGGTTTCCCTTAGGAGGTCACTATACACAGGTTTTACTGTAATATATTTTGGAACCTGTCTACAGAGGTTACCTGTATATAGTGGCCACTTTTCTGGTTTCCCTTAGGTGATCACTATACACAGGTTTGACTGTAATATATTTTGGAACCTGTCTACAGAGGTCACCTGTATATAGTGGCCACTTTTCTTGATTCCCTTAGGTGGTCACTATACAGAGGTTTGACTGCAGTTCTAAAATAAAATCAAGCACGACCCCTGAAAAAACTTACCTGGAATATTGAGCAGTCGCAATGGTTCGCCTCCATGAACGTCGCATGTCCTTCCGTCACCACGACGATCGATGACATCATACTAGACATGATGGAGAACAGGAGATACAGACCGACCTGGGAGGAGAGTTGAGGAGATAAGAAAACATGAAGATACATGTACAGGAAACTTGGGATTGGAATGCTCTAGCTACAGATGTAGGCGGATCAAGTTCCAAAAGTTCCAAAAGGAGTAGCATATATCCCCCCCCCCCCTGAACAAAAATACAAAAATAAAATAATAAGGCCAAAAAAAAAAGTTGTTTGATTGGAGTAACGGGCAACGGTAGGGATTTTTTTTCTTTTTTTTCCCCGCACAAATACACAAAAACACATCGCAATTGCAAATTCTGTTGCAATTTTTTATTTTTTTTTTTTTATTTTTTTTTTTAAAAATAAAATTCAGAAAAAACCTCTAGCGTCGGCGTGCATTAGCGCCGGTATTTTTAGGGGCGGGCGGGTTACGCCAATCCAACCATTTATTTTTCATGGCTTATAATAAAAACAAAACAATGACGACCTCTAGACTATTTTATTCTTTAACCCATCAAGGAGATCTATTTCAAGGCAAAATTGATCATTATTTCCCTCAACAAATTAGCAAAAGTGTCTCCTAATTTTGTTGTGAAGTAATTTTTTGCCTCGAAGTTGCCAATTTGAACACCATAATCTGTTTTGAAAATATCTCAATGTGTTGCCAATTAAAGGATTTTCCTAAATGATAGTGATCTACGCAATAATACAAATCATTACAAAATAATGACAGCAAGTTCATGTACAGTAACAAAATAGGGCTCCAAAAATAGAGAAATTTATGCTCTTTCTCCTTGTATACTTCATATAACATGTCATCTTCTTGCTCAAATATCTAGGTAGTCGAGTCCGGACTCGGACTCGCTTTTGATGGTATCGTGTCTCGCACTCGGAGCCGAGTCCGTATGTAAAACATATGGGAACATGCTATTTCGTTGGGGACTCGGGACTCGGAACTTGTGGACAGCACTGCTACTCAGACCACAAATGTGTGGGCCTCGTCCTTGATGGGTTAAGGACGCATTCCCATGATAGTTTGACCTGGGATGAGAAAAGAAAACATGATACATACATGTGTACATGCATGTAAGGAAAAGATAGAGGAAACTTGGAATGCTCTAGCTAAAAATGTAGGCAGATCAAGTTCCAACATACCTAAGCTCAATGCACACATACCCGACTTGACATGATCCAACTGGTTTTCAACCAGGCTACAGTCGGGCGCATCAGTTGGGGCTGATTCAACATGTTTAAAGGGGTATTCCGGGCCTGATAAAACCATTTGTTATTTGAATAAGCAGAATAAGAGGCATAATTGGTGAAAATTTGATCAAAATCGGACAAGAAACACGGGAGTTATACCTATTTGAACATCATGTAGTAATGAGCGATCGTTTCAAAATTGCCGCCATATGCAACATCATTGACGAGCAACCTGCCATGGCTTTAGTACATGAAAATACGCTTATTTCTCATTTTCTTTGCTAAAAATTAAATTTTCTCTGCTTGTTTTCACGAATTCATAGAAGAATATCGATGGGCCAACCTCTTTGGAATTTGTAAGCTCATAAATTTGCTTTGTTATAAAGAAAATTTTAATTTTGTAAAAGTTCCATGTAGAAGTCAAAATGGCTGCAGCTCGCAAGTGACGTCACGATCGATAGCAATTACGAACGATACTAAAAATCGGAGCAAAGTTCATCCTGTCATAACTTTTTTATTGCTCTACCGTTTTGGCTCAGATTTTCGATCATGATTCTTCATATTCACTTCATTTTATAGCAAACATCACATTTCTGGGGTGGAATTCCTCTTTAAGTATGAGATTTGCAATTATTCTATTGTGCCCTTCATATGTTTTGTTTTTTTGTGGGGGGGGGGGGGGATTTTTTTTATTGGATCGTGATCGAATGCCGATCAGATGATCACTTACAGCATTAGAGCTTAATATTAGCGGAAGCCCCTGAAATTTAAAAAAAAGCCTCGGAAATTTGTAGCCCCCGACATGATAAAAGTAGCCCCCGAAAAGGAGCCCCCAAAATAAAAATATTAATATTTTCCCTGATGTTTGTACTACATGAAATGGGCTTGAAGAGGTGAACCCAAGGTGATTTTTGATAAAAACAAATTCTCACTTGCAACTTGTTCTTGCCCTTTCACATGGTACCACACTTTCAAAAGTTTGTTCAATGTTTTAAATCAGGTGTCAATTTCAATCTCTCGACATCTCTCCCTCGTCAAAATTGAAGACTTGTTGACTGAAAACAGCAACATTAGATCGTAATTACTTGTTCAGGGTATACAATGTCTCAATTAAATTAAATGTCGGGTCATATAATTCTGCACGTAATGATACATTACATGTAAGACCAGAATATACCATTGTAATCAAATTTAGGATATTGTGTTTCATCCGGACATCCCTGGAACAGATACATTACGAACCAGTTGGGTTAAAATAAACCTGTTGGCAGAAGGCCAATCTAGGCATACTAAAGCTGTTCAAGGATCTATAACACAACCAATACAGCCTTTCTAAATACAGGTAAACGCTTTTTTATGTGTATTATAATAAAACTACTTGATGTAGGTCACTCTCTTTACAAATATTCTAAAAGAGGGATGTTTTTCATGCATGCTCGCATTTCACAAACACTGAAAATAGTTTAGCATCGAACTCTAGATCTTGGATTACAGGGCTCTTTTGTGATTTAGGGTCCTGGGAGCTCCTTCTCTAATAAATGAATATAAAAACTGTATGGTCTATTTTGACAGTGCTCGAAATTAGCATAGGCCCCGCTGGCCCGGGGCCACTAAAAATTAGCTCCGGGCCACCAAATTTCATTGAACCTAAATTCTACTGGCCCGTTGAAACGGCAACCAAATTTAACAGAATTTGTTTTGTTTTTCTTTGTTTAGGGCCACCAGATTTAGGTTCGGGACGACTCAAAGTTGACCAAACTGTTTTGACCAAGCCCGACTGGGCCACAAGGAGAAAAAATTAATTTCTAGCATTGATTTTGAAAACAAAATAGGTTCATGAATAGATCAAAATAGGTTCATGAATAGATCAAAATAGGTTCATGAATAGATCAAAATATTTTCGAGGATTGTTGACATTTGTACATTTAGTGTGCACTTTAATTGTGCACTGCCCAATTCTCCATTAACCTAGGGTAACCGGATAGGGTAGTATCTAGACTAGGGATTGCAAATTCTTGTATACATTATAACGTAGACACGTTAACCTTATTGATGATACCATGTTAGGGACAGGCAAATTGTGCAAGAGCACTGCATCCATTACCCAGGGAATCAAGGTGTCCCTATACATGTTTTTAAATATTGATATGGGCATTTCAAATAGTTTTAGGTTTGTCTTTAATTCAGATGTCCCACGCGTGACGATGATTTACATATTTGATTATTACTACTTATTGGAGATTTTTTTTTAATTTTTAATTTTTGTTTTCAAATTATTAAAATTCAATATCTTAGCTTTGAAATGTCATCAAGTTTCACTTGATTGGATGAAAATGAAAATTCACCCCCTTGGGAACAAATACCTTGGACTTGCCCTTGAGCATTTTCAATAGTTTTAGGCACTCACCATAAAGTTTTGTTGCTTTGACGTTGATACTCCGAACACACCACTGAACAGGTACAGCTACAGTTTGGAAACAAAGTTAAAGAAAGAATTGAAAGTAAATAAAGGAACATGTAATGTACAGTATGATTTGTTAATTTCATCAGTATAATAATGCCAATCAATAATATCAAAGCTGTAACTTCACAGCTAAGAATTCAACAATTCTGCAAAGTATGGGCTCCTTTATTAATAATAATAATATCCAATTTTTATATAGCGCTTATCACGATTGATAATCATCTCTAAGCGCTTTACAATTTTATTATTACCCCGGTCATAGGATACAATGCGAACCAGCACACATTGTGTGCACCATCTCCACTCCCTGGGGAGTATTCCTTCCAAGCGCTCAGTGGGCTCAAGAAGATCGTTCACATAAATGCTTTCACCTCCTACCGGTCCCCATTTATACACCTGGGTAGAGACACATCTACAAAGTAAATGGTTCACTCAGATCAGGTGAACCATTTACACGCAATATATGCAAATGCGCCGGAGAACAATAACAGCCATTCGTACACTGTTGCCGGTTCAACAGTTGACCGGCATGTTTTAGGACGCATCGGTAAGGAAAACGGATGGGAAATAATCATTTTATTTCTACATTTTTCGGTCTTCAAAACAACAAAGTCGGTAATTATTATCAAAGTATATGAATTGTGGATCACATAAACGAAAGTTTTTTTTGCATTTGCTGGTAAATTGAGGGAGAAATCAGCCGACAAAAAAAAATGTTTCCGTTGGATAGTGCAGCGGGCGGAAGAGGTTGATCTCCGCACAACCCTATTGTAATGAACCTATGTGTGGGTAGAGAGCAGCAATAGTGGATGAATTGTCTTGCCGAAGGACAAACGCGGTGGGCAGGGTTCGAACCCGGGATCTCACGATTGGAAAGCGCGCGCTCTACCAATGTTGCCACACCACATCCACCGAGACCATTATTGGCCGAGACCATTTACTCGACAACATTTTATGAACAAAATATATTGTTTTTATTTATTTATCTTAGTATACAAATTTAATCACTTCTCATTTATTCATATATTTATACCCCCCCCCCCTCCCTCTTTTTGTAAAGGGAGTAAGGGGTGTGCAGGTACACTTACCAGT
Organism: Echinarachnius parma; assembly: GCA_037951105.1. Classification (NCBI taxonomy): domain Eukaryota; kingdom Metazoa; phylum Echinodermata; class Echinoidea; order Clypeasteroida; family Echinarachniidae; genus Echinarachnius; species Echinarachnius parma. The sequence continues at coordinate 222,072 of JBAMJV010002649.1, forward strand.
CCAGCCCAGAGGGGCAGGTCCAAGAAGTAGTCGTGTGCGTGCAGAACCAGGGCCAGCAGACCCATGACGGCCGTGACAGACCCGCAGAGCACCTGGAGAAGTCCCGCCATCTTGCCGACCTTCTCGTTGTACAGGTAGTGTCTGTTGGAGGAGGGGCTGAGCGGCCGGTAGGCGCCGTCGCCACTATAGCTGGGGACGCTGTCTGCAGAGCTGTTGTGGTGCAGTCTCTCTCCTGCTCCTCCTCCTCCTTGCCTCGCTCCTCCTCCTATCCTCCCCTCTTGTCCTCCTCTCCTTCCTCCTTGTCCTCTGCCCACTCCTACAGCTCCTGCTGAAGTCCCTTCGTAGTAGCTAGGCAACCCCTCTTCAGAGTACGCCGGTGGTGCGCCAGAGTTGGCGCTAGATGAGGAGCACGCTGCTTCCCCCGCCTCCACATCTCGATCCCTGGAGTTAGACGACATCTTGCGGTCTTTTAATATTCAGGTTTGGTTGGTTACTCGCGGAGTCAAAAGTCTGTGTTGGAAAGAAAACAAATTTTGCGGTCTTTGAGAGTGGGCTAGTGAGCACTAACAATTCTGATCCAATGTTGAATATATGACTCGTATAGTGTCCATTGGAATCTAAACAAGCTAAATTATGTCAGGTTCGGAAACAGGCAAGGTCTAGATGATAAATACTGGTGACAAAATTGTACACTGTTCACAGTATTGTACTGGTCACGGTGTCCTGCACTATTGAACTGACCATGGCTTGGTCGTCACACAGACCTTGGCATGCATACTGCAGTAAGTGTGCATTTAATGCAACAAAGAGATTTTATAGATCAATAATCAGCTTGTGACACACCCGTCCCTCCCACCCACTTTTGCCCCGACCCACTTTTGCCAGTTTGCCATCTCAATGTTCTGTCCCACACTGGTGGGGCAACTTGCAATAATTCTTGTCTACACCTATTTGGTTTAAACTCTCATTTGGTCTCGGTACTACATGTAGTAAACTCAGTAGTCAGCGGAGGGCTCGACACTAGCACTTACCTGCTTGCCCGGGAGCAAGTAAAATTGGTGTTGGGCAAGTAAAATTTCAAATTGTCTTGTTTGCTTGCCCAATTGGGCAACTAAATAATTGTTCAACAATGAGATAATAATCCAATTTCATACATTTTTAATCTCATCTAGTAGTAAGACTAAGAGGGCACGTATATTTGGGCAAGTAAAATATCAAAATGTATTCATGATTTGACTTGCCCGAACAGGACAGTAGACATACAAATTACTGTGGAGGCTTAATGTAGGATTGGAATACAGAATATGATCCAGACTTGGGGTTAGGTTTAGGGTCAAGTTTGGAGTTGTGTCAGAAATTGAAGTTTCAGGCATCGTGTTACAGGGCTCGGCCGGCCCTTTAGCTTTTCTTTCAGGTGGCCCAATAGACCGCTTCTGTAATGTATGCAAATAATATGCGTATGACGTCAGACTCCCCGTTGGCAAGCTTAACAATAGTAACTAGGTCCGGCAAGCTAACTTTGCCGGAGCTTGCCGGACCTAGTTACTATTGTTAAGCTTGCCAACGGGGAGTCTGACGTCATACGCATATTATTTGCATACATTACAGAAGCGGTCTATTGACACATCACATAGACTCCCACCATAGACTCGTGTTTTGTAATTTAACTTAATTCTTTGGTGGCCAATTTATTGATGTATCTAATTCAGAGTGGCCAAATTACATTTCTGATGGCCCTTGACCCCCAGGCCACTTTTATTAGGCGAGTCCTGATGTATTGGGAGGAAATAGACCAATGGGTGTAGACCAACTTGACCAAGCAACAATGCACTGACCAACCAGCCTACTTCTCTGTCCTGCATCTGACCTGCTTTACTCTGCCCACTCACTCTGTCCAGTGCCGACCCGACCCCCTTTTTTTAACTGTTTGTCCATTATTTAGACCTACTGATCCTACTGATCCCAGCGTATACATGCAATAAGATTAGAGCTGAGTCAAATAGAATGGCTATTCGATATCCGACCGTGAAGGTCGGATACCGAATACAAATTTTCGGATACGATTATCCGAAAAAAAAAAAAAAAAAAAAAAAAAAAATATATATCGTTTTTTTTTTCTTTTCCCCCCCCCCGTTTAATTTTGTTATCCCCATTCGATAGATTCTATCAGAAAATGGCACATTGAACCCTGCTTATCTATTGCTAAAGTTAAAAGTTAAGGTATTTTATATAAATTACAAATAAACAAAACAAATAATAAACCAAAGCCTTGGTAAGAGGATTGTATAGTGAGTGCCAAATTTAGAAGAATCTATGAGATATCATCATGACAGCAGTTTGTACACTAACATCACACTGTACTGCCGATTCTAATTGAAAAAAACGGACAGAATATTTATTTAAAAAAATTATGAAAAAAAAAAAAAAAAATAATAATAATAATAATAATAATAAAACGATTTTTTTTTTTTTTTTTTTTTATTATTTATTTTTTTTTTTTCTCCCCCCCCCCCGAATATTTGATATCCGACCGTTTTTACATGACTCATATTCGAAATGCAAAATATCCGGTTTGACTCAGCTCTAAATAAGATACTCTTGCATACCTGGTATTAAAATGGTATGAATAATGAGCTGCAATGCAATGAAGACAAGTATGCAGTGCATTTAATCAAATTTGTATTTTAAAGGGGTGTATATCTACATGTGTAGTAACTTGGCCAAAATCATTTGGTCCTCTTTTGCCTTTCTCTTTTCTTCTTTCGATGTAATTCAACATATTATGTAACATTTTTTTCTTCATCAAATATCTCCTAGATGGTTAAAATAATAAGACTTAGAGATAATAAGAGAACCCCTTTAATTTCTTTTTAAATCCCATTATCCCAAGACATACATTATGTATCTGTCAAGTGGCAATTAAGTTACCAATTATTGCCTTAAGTAACTACAGAAGGGTCATAATAGACGCAGATTCCCCGCTTCCTTCTGAAAGTGACCTACCGTAAAACTCTGTGTATAAGACGCACTTTTTTTCCGTTGGAAAAATTTCAAAGTGGGGGGGTGCGTCTTATACACAGGTCAGGCAAAAAAAAATAAAATAAATAAATAAAAATTCATGTTGAATGTGTATACACATGGTTTAGGGCATGACAAGAGCTTGCTGTCAGTTGTAGCATTCAGCAAGATATACCTTTTTCTCACACAAAAAATATTGGTTACAATCTATGTAAAAATTGCAAGTTTATTGAGCAGTAAGACTGCTGCTAATGAATATTCATACATTCGTGAGCAGCAGTACTAATTAAATATGCAATTTTCTAACCAGTGGTTATAGATTTTGCTCATAATTAAAAATACTTGTTAGTAAATTTAGAAAATTGCATTATATTTAGTGAGTATTGGTGCTCATGAATATTCATGAATATGAATATGAATATTTATGAGCACCAGTGTTACTGCTCAATAAATGTGCAATTTGTGTACTAACCACTATTTTTATGTGAGAAAATGATGAACTTATGAATGCTACATTCAACATTAAGCTATTGTCATGCCCTATACCAGTGGTATAAGCATTCCAACATCACTTCAGGGTCTTTAAAAAAAACTACAGGGTGTCCAATAAAAAAAAATAGTTTTTTTTTTTTTTTGCTGTGAAAGTTGGGGGTGCGTTTTATACACGGGTGCATCTTATACACTTTTACGGTACATGTAGACAGCCTAGCCATGCAGTGACCAAACTGACCATGACAATGGAAACAACCCCACCCCCCTCCTTCTCTCTCCCCATGCACTCTGACCTATTTTATAACTTGCAATATTGTATGAAAACAATTCCTCTCTTTCCCTCTCTATGATCCACTCTGACCCATTGTATAATCCCCAATTTCCATTGTACAGAACTGTAGTCTGTACTACAGTGCCGTGTACCTTGTGTACCACAGCTGATGTGATCTAATTCTGAAAATGACCCGCACTAACCAATGAATGACCTGGACAAAATAATATCATGCACACAGCCTCTGAGAGTGACCTGACCCATTTACCACAATTTCCAACTTTCTGAATATGCACAAAAAAAGTACTGTGTACACAGTTTGCAGCTGACCACGACAAGGTTGCACCTAACCTATTTTCTGATGATTTTTGATTTTTGGTCTATTTCTACACCACAAAAAATAGTTAACAGGCTCAGGTGATTCAAGACCTTCAAATACCAATAAATAATTTTCTATATACTGTAGCACTGGTAGATGCAAATTAAAAAAGTACACAACAATGTAAAGTGTTTACATTAGTTCAGTAAAATACAAAACTGAACAGTAGAAAATAATTACTACTGTAGGTTATCATATTAAATGTACATTGTAAGTTTTATTGACCGACCTCTAATTCATTGAGAAAATAGTAAATCTTTATAGTCCACTTTATCAAAACAAGCCAAAGCATGCTGGTCCCATTGTTAAGTTTGACCCCAACCCACATTCTACAAGGGACTCATATGAATGTTTGATCTAACCTGGCAATTTGGCAAGGGTCTAATTTGCATAAATGTAAAATTGAGCGTTACATATATGGGACAATAACAAAAGGATCACCCCTGAGGCCCCTCCCCCCTCCCCTCCATTCCCATCTTTTAAAAAAACAACATTCTTTTGTTACCAATCTGGTCCTGTAAACAAACGATTCTTACAGCCCAAATTTTCATCTTCAGAAATCTCAAATCTTCTGCACCTGTACCGTATGTACATACTACATAGGTACGTCTACATGACCCAACCAACCTGACACTATATTGATAAAATGATATCACAAACTAAATAAAGCCATCTCTTTTTTCCTGAGGAACCAAAGTCAACTTCCTCTCTGATACAATGAACAGGAACAATAGAAAATGTTTGTTATTGTTGCCAGAAGGAGATAAGAATTTTATATCCAGGCCATCTTCCTATATTTATCAATTATCTGACAAACCAGAATCTAAATTGGCAACAATAGTCAAGTTTGACTGATTGCCACAAGTTAAAGGGTACCACTAGTGCTGTAACTGACCTTGATGATCGGATCGTTTGATCGGATCGGCAAAATTTTATCGATCTTCGAAATCGGATCGATGATCGGGATCGGATGATCGGCTATAAAAAAAAAAAAAAAAAAAAAAAAAAAAAAAAAAAATCGTATTTTTTTCCTTTGGAAAATGATCCCCAAAAAACACAATTTGGGAATATAAATGAATACCAAAGCAACATATATCCATATTAATAAGCCCAAGGTAATCTTGTACGGGTATGCTTTCATTTCAAACTGATTACCTCTTCTTTTACAAAATTACTCACACCGATTTTGAGCTTAGTCCCATGTGATTAATTTGGCGTAACCTTTCAGAAACACATGGGACTAAGCTCAAAATCGGCGCGAATAATTTTGTAAAAGGAGAGGTAATCAGTTTTAAATGAAAGCATACTCATACAAGATTACCTTGGGCTTATTAATATGGATATATGTTGCTTTGGTATTCATTTATATTCCCAAAATATGTTTTTTGGGATCATTTTCCAAAGAAAAAAAAACGGATTTTTTTTTTTTTTTTTTTTTTTTTTTTTTTTTTTTTTTTTTTTTTTTTTTTTTTGCCGATCCGATCTTCCGATTTTTTCTGCATGATCGGAAATCGGCAAAAACGGTCCGATCATGTATGATCGGATCGTGATCGGCATGCCGATCCGATGATCGGTTACAGCACTAGGTACCACCACCCAAAAATAATATTCTTATGAAAAAGAAAGGTAACATCTTTAGTATTCCATTACATCAACAAGTTCACACAAATATGTTTCCAGAAAAAAATATATAATTGGAAACGCATCACCATTCTAAAGCATGCGTTCATGCGGTCTGAATTACGCTGACTGCTATGTGTGCGGTGAATTGCAATGTGTGCAGTGCGAACGAATCGCCCGGGAATCTATTGTTTACAAACGTGCGCGTGAATAGCACTGGCGCACTCGCAAATGGTTGGCCCGTATGGAACCAGGAAATAGCAGTGGTTCCTAAGTGGTGGAAATTAATTGCTTTGTTTATGAATTACACAACCCTTTGCAAAATGTTGGGTATCTATTTGATATCACAAAACGGTACAAAAACATATAATAATGTGTTGTTCTTTGCCTGGTGGTCCCCTTTAATAAAGACAACGTGCTCGAATTGTTGGGTCTCGAGTTAAAAATGGATCAATACCTCGACATGTATTATTCAGCAAGGCATTTAATTTAATCTAATCCACTTTGCTGATCTCTAGAAGTAATGCCTACATGTAATGGACTTTGATCGCCCCCCACATGAACCGATCACTCCCACATGTCATGCAAACTCCATGTGAACCAATTGTTCCTTGGGTGAACTTGATTGCTCCACATGTGAACCCATGCCCATGGTATCACTCTCTATACTATATTGTACAGTATGTGAACTAGCAGGGGAAACAATTACAATTTGTATTTTATTTATTTATTTATTTATTTTTTTGTTGGGGGGGGGGGGGGGCTACTTTTCAAGCTTTCCTGCATGAAAATAACTCAACATTTGATACTGCATTGAACTCTTCACATGTGTGAACATTATCAGGGGCTCTTTTTGGCATTTCGGGGGCAAATTTGCCACTAGCCCCCATAATTATTATTCTTTTACTGTGGTCTAGAGCTCTACTTTCCTTTATAAATCGATTACTCCCTTTGTGCACCGATCACTTCCTTTATTATAAAGATATCCTCAAACATTTCACCAACTTTCAAATGTTTTCCCTGCTTTTCCCCCCCAAGTCTATATGTGAACCTATCACTCCCAACATGGGGCTCCCTCTGTGGACTGATCTCAACTGAAGCCCAACGCAGACAGCGCCAACTCAATCTGATCCGACTGGTTCTCAATCTCTGCTCAGTCGGAGCCGACATGATGAATCGGTCAATCGGGTCAGATTGGCTTCCGACCGGCAATATCCGAGTCGTGAGAAACATACACTGACTCAATCCGACTGCAAAACTAGTTAAATTGAGTAGAGTCGGCTCTGTGTGCGCTGGAATTAGAATCTTGTATCCCTCATTGCTCCCTACTGACCTAGTATGACTTTGTCAAGCAAGACATAAAGTAAGTCAACTTATCGACAGACATTTCAAATTTTAATGAAAGTTAAAGTTAAAGACAAAGTACGACTTGCCAAACAGTCCAAACTTCCAAACACTGCAGAGTACACACACTGACACAGCACAGTATCACGACATATTTCGATTTCTTGATCACTGTTTTCACTCTTCGTTATTGACACTGAATATCAATGACCCTCACTCACTCAGTCACAGATATCAACGACCCTCACTCACTCACTCAGTCACAGATCACAATAGTCAACAACAGATGAACACAAAACTAAATTATTCATGCATGCCTTTTCAAGCTGCCTCACACAGCCTCAGAACAGGAATCTAAACAGAAATTGTATTATTTTACAATTAATGTTAGTTGTTAGTGTTACACTTTGTATTTAGTATGGTGCAGATGTTGAGTCTTGATGACTGGAATCTTCAGGCCTCAACTCAAGGGCAGGCTCAGGAAGTCAGGGCCGGTGGTCAAGTCAAAGTCCCAAAGAAAAAGATCATAATAAGGAATTGTCATACTCATAGTCATACAAATTATACTAAAAGTAAATAGATCTAGATACTCGTCGACTTCATTCAAATTCATGTAAATTATAATCATCTTGTCATAGACATTCAATCATTCACAATCTATTTTTTCGAATGACAATTTACAAGCTGAATGTTAACTCTATAAATAATCTGGTAATGCCAGCTGGGTCTAAGAGTAAGAACTAAGACAAAATGTTTATCGATCAGATACCGCCTTTGATTTGTGGCAGCCCAGCTTGATGTGTGATGATACTTGGAAGTTGAAAAGTCAAACTCGAAATCAGACAGAAGAAGGAATACCAAACTCACCTCAAGTCTCAAGAAAGATTCTTTGCCGGACTTTAGTCTTTAGACCATCAAATATCCAAAGATAAGGCTGAAAAAGACGGCAAAAAGATAAACAGATGTCTGCTCAAAGTACAAGCTTATCGTGATCTACAGAACTAGAAAATAAATATTTTCCAAATCCGAATCAAATGTCACTTGCAGTCCAACATCCACTCTCTCCAATGTAATCAGCACAACAGAAAAGCTTCTCTCGATCTCAGCTCGCTAACACACAATGCATGCGTGCAAGGCGCACACGATAATGAGATTTCGCAATAATTCAGAACGGGTCAACAGAACAGCTGATCGCAAGGCGCATAAACAATGGAAACCCCCAGATTCTACATGCACATAGCATGCACAGGGGACTGTTGGCCCACGTGCACGTGGGAAAGTTATGATCAGTCGGACGCGTCGATTATTGCACAGGGGATAGAGTTAACGTTATAACAAAAATACAACTCTAAGGTCATTCGCAGAATCAAGAATGAACGTGCATGTTTAATGTTTGTTTCGCGTTAACATTATGATATCGAGTTAACGTGATGCACATGTGTTTAGGAAACATAAAATACCAAAATCTCTTGGCACATGAATATTATCTTCCCCATGTTCAATTTTGTTGACTCACCCAACTTGGCAAGCACGCAGAGGGTCGAGGTAAACACGAATCGCTGAGATGCTATGCTGCAATAAGCTGGATGAGTAATGAGCCTTTCTTCGCTTCGGATTTGACATTTGCGGAAGCACGAAAGTCTCCGATTCGTAGCCGAGATTTCTACGAAAACAAGTTTCTATTTCCAAGAGATTTGGGAGAAGAATGGATCATCGCTAGGGCTTTAGAAGGAAGGAACACTAACTCATCCTGCACAAGTTTGCGCGAAACGAAATTCGATTCGAATGTGCTCGACCCGAAATTTAAGAAGGGGCACCTTCCTGACCTCGCGCTAAAAATAGATGCGGATTGTTTACGAAATTTGAGAAGTTTGGAAGCCCCTGGCAAATTTAACGTTAGGGCTGAGCTGAGTTCAGTAGTGCAACTGCAGTATAAAATCCCAGGCCCCCTATTGTAAGACAGTTCTCGAGTATTCGGGGAAAGGTGTGGGGAGGTTGATGAACGAAAATCAGAGTACTGTATCTGTTTGAATTAGAGTAATGAATATAAATGCTTGGTATATTAATATAGCGCCCAATAATATGATGTACCTATTGTGATGAAGATTATCTAACTTCTAATAATGAATACAAATTACAACCTATGCTTGATATTAATATTATGAGCGCCTAAATGGAACAGTATATCTCTCTTTATTTTAATCGAGGTATAATACTATTTTCCTGGTATTCGGTTAAATACCATCGAGCTCGGCTAATTGTTATAAATACACAATGCTGGCCCACAAACCACTCCCTGGGGAGCATTCCTTCAAGGATCGAGGCTTATATGAGATGAATTGAGAATTATTGCCACTCGCCACGTCCACATTTATATTGCACAATAGAAATATTGAAAATCAAATCAAATCAATTGACTGGAAGACAATTAAGAATTACATATCAAACTAACAAAATTGTCATGTTATTTGTAACTAATTCTTTCTAGCTACTAGTCATACTTAAACTACTTAGCCTACATTATTTATTCAACAAATATCTTGTGAAATAGATTGTCCGGCATTTATTTTAAAGCCTAAAGGGGTAGTTTAGTTTTGGTAAGGCTGAACTTAGTACCCCAAACCGGGACAGTAACATTATAAACTAATAGTTATTACTCCACCATGCTCGAAAGGTATAAAAAATTACAAACGACTATGTAAAACGCCCGTTATCATTCAAAAAGAGCCATTAAAACACAAGAGGGCGCTCTCTAAAAAGGCATTGGTTTAAACCATTTTTCATACAAAATTATGCATGTGATCTTTTATTGAAATAATGATTAGGTAGATAGATCATCAACAACTATTTAAAAAACGCTTTTGAAAATTTTTGAAAAGTGTAAGCATTTTTTGAATTTTTTGAAAAAATCATCTAATTATTTGGGCCCCAAATAATTATAAGATCAGATATATTTATTGATATTTCAGCCGTTTCTGGACCGATTTTGACCAAATAAAGTTTATTCTGCCATTAAAATTACATGTTCTCTCAAATTCGACACTCAGTTTTTCATTACCTCACAAAAAAATTGTGATGTGCAGCGCCCTCTCTACCAAAACTAAACTACCCCTTTAATAAATTAATTCATTAAAACAGTTTTCTTTATTTTCGATCAGTATGGTATATATTTTGTATTTTAAAAATGTATTTTGTGGAATGTGAAATAAAACTTAAAATTGAAAAAAAAGAAGAAAAAAAAGATCATAACTACACCATTTATCGATGCCATGAAGGAACACACATAAAAGCTCAAATTATAAAGTGGCATAAAATATAGCTGAAGTGCACAAGACAGCGAAAGAGCGTTTTGTTGTTTTGTAAATTTCTGTTTATTTCATAAAAATGCAAACCCCTAAATCGAGGTCCCCAAGTTTCTTTCGCATTTATATAATTTATGTGAGTTGGTTTGAAAAGGCGGTTTGTGTAAAGCCGTTAAAGCTATTTAAAGATTGTTGATACTAGAATTCGCACATGAACTTTGTACCCTTGCGCATCTCCAACCTCCAATTCCAAAATATTATGATTTACATTTCCTATCAATCCGTGCATGTTTACCGTTCCGCTTTCCCAGGGACCAGTAATCCAGTATGAATATGTTTGGGGTCAACGAACTTCTAAGTTCCTACCACACGGAACATAATGTTTTTGTTGTTGCTTTTGCTGCTGCTGCTGTTGATGTTGTTGTATGTGGACTGGATTGATAATGTGGTGGTGATGGTGGTGGAAGTGGTGGTGGTGGTGGTGGTGGTGGTAGTGGTGGTGGTGGTGGTGGAGGTGATGATGGTGGTGGTGGTGGTGGTGGTGGTGGTGGAGGTGGTGGTGGTGGTGGTGGTGGTAGAGGTGGTGGTGATGGTAGTGGTGGTAATGGTGGTGATGGGTGGTGGAGGTGGTGGTAATGGTGGTGATGGATGGTGGTGGTGGTGTTGGTGGTGGTAATGGTGGTGATGGATGGAGGTGGTGGTATAGTACTGGTGGTGATGGTGGTGGTATAGTACTGGTGGTGATGGTGGTAGGCTAATAGTGGTTGTGGAGGTCAAGTGGTGATGCTGAAATGGTCGAGGTGGTGGTGGTGGTGGCACATGTGTTGTTGCTGCTGCTGTCATGATGGTGGTACAATGGAGGTGGTGGTCGTGGTAGAGGT